>JAQIWH010006902.1:0-12169 GCA_034695005.1 Cryptops parisi
ACACACACACACACACACACACACACACACACACACACACACACGTACATATACACATACATACATACATACATATATATTATCCAATTTTTTATACGATGGCATTTGCCGAGTTGATTTGACAGAACTGCCATCGTCTCGCCAAACCTCGTTGTAACGAAGTTTCATTCCATTGTTGGAAGGCGGTACCCTCAACGGAACAACTACTATTCTCGTGACTAATAATATTATTTTTTTTTTACTATTTATACGAGTGCCATTTTGATCCGAAAGTCTATTTTCTGACATGATTTTTTTTCTCCGTTGAATATTACATGGAAAAACTCAGTTGTGATTTGATTCATTATTTACATTCATAACTATAGTATAACTTGGTACGTTATTTTTTCCTCAACCAAAATTATCCATATTGTAATTAATTTTTCTTTTTATAGTATTTTTTAACAAATCACTATTTAATTATGTTGAAGTTTATAAATCTAAAATTCATCCAGTTGGAAAATGTTTTTTTAATATATTTAATTTTATGGTGTGTAACTTTCATTCTCCCCTGTGTGTATTTAACGATTTATGCTAAGTAATTTTTTTAATTATTTTTTTTTATAAAATAAAAAAAGAATTTCACAAAAATTTACATTGCTAAGTTTCATCCTTGTTAATTCATCTTCTCTATATATATTTTTATATAATGTTGTGTATATTTTTTTATGTTCATATTAATAACAGCTCTCACGCGAATGTCTCTTTAATCATGACACTGCAAAATGCGAAGAGGTTAAAACAACGATGGAAGTCGTTCGTCATCATCCGTTTTTTTAACCCTTTTTTAACCCTTTTTTTACTTCGTGTTTTCAATATTACCATACCACTTGATCCTGTTGTTTGTTTTTTTATATGTCCCCCCTTTTCATCTTTTCGTGAAATTTGTTTTTCATGCAACGACGAGTTTTGTGAGCTTGTCAAGACTTGTAGTTTCAAGTACAAAATTAAGCCTTACTCTGCCTCATGGTTTTTCTTTATTAGTTTTTAAAAATAATTTATAATTAAGAGTAAAAATAACATTATTTATAGTTTATTCAATTTTTATAACACTTTATATTAACAAAAAGACGTATACATGTTTTTTTTCATTTACATTTTTACTGGATATTTCACATTTTCACTACATATTTCACGTTTTTATAAGAATTGCAATTTTCGCTCAATTAAGCTAGTTTAACGTTTATGATTTTAATTATGAGTAAAAAATAATAACAAAATAATATTTATAATATTTATAATGTATTTAATTGATACGTTGCCAGCAATGTATAGAACCAATGCATTCTGTCAAATACCTAGATTGTTTTGACGAAGTATGAAATAAAATTTTATATATAACTGTTTAGCTAGTTATGGTTAATTAAAGTTAGTTAACTTTTTTTTTAAAAATGTTACCAGACTGTAATATTCATATTGGCAATGATCTATTTATTTTCATTGAATCTAACAGAGTCGTCATTCAAGGTTCATTTTTGGCCTCAACATTATTTGTTATTGTAGTCAATGTTAAAAATAATGTTTTCCGAGATACTTATAACTATATGTATATAAATAACAAGCATATTATCTTTTCTGATTGTTGAGCTTGTGTTAAACTTTTTTAAGCTCATTGGTTACTATATATATTTTGCTTCCTTCAAAAAACCTGTTAATTTAAAAAAAAGGCTGATAAGCTGATAGTTGCTGTTCCATATGTTTTTGTTGTCATCCTTCTTATGTCGGACAGTTTGGTCACATAATAGCCAACAGTTAATCACTTCTATCGTTAGATTCAGTAATATATTAAGTAAATGACAACCTAAATTTAGACCTAGCTTAACTTAACCTTAATTCTTGCTTAACGTAACTATTCCATTGCTAATTTCTTGCATTGCTTAAACTAGGCTTGACATTTTATACAATAACTGAATTTTATACTTTCCGGGTAACATATATAATATTTTTTCTGAAAAAACAAAACTATATCGTTATATGTTTTTTCAATTTTCTCACTTTAACTGTATATGTCATAAAAATCGTAATTTTCGCTTCTGATGTAAAATGTCAACTATGTATACTTCACATTTCGATTTTCATAGGTGTTAACGTGTTAGAGTTACAATAACGCGATGAACGAGGAGGGAGTATTAATATGAGTGTTGAGTTATAAGATGTAAGGGAAAGTTTCCATAAAGTATCACGTGACTCCTTTTCGCTCGGGGGTTCATAGGGACCGTTTCTATTGATTATCGATCAATCCCTAGGGAGAAAGGGGGGAGGCAAAGGGGTGAAAAGATGCGTCTAACATTTCAGCTGACATCATGGAGCAGAGAGACCTTCGGAAAAGATGATTCAATTGGAAGCAGACGCTCTGATACTTTACGACTCGTATAACCTTCTCTCTCTCTCTCTCTCGTTTTCTAACTCTCTCACTTTTCTCTCACGCGTTTTTTTCTTCTCTCTCTCTCTCTCTCTCTCTCTCTCTCTCTCGTTCTGTTGCTATCGAAAATTCATGGCAACGCGCTTGAGGTTGCGACCATTAGTGTGAAAAGCACAGAGGAGGTGGAGAAAAAAAAGGGATGGGGGATAAAATGGAGGGGGAAGAAGAGTGAGAAAAAGAGAAAGGGAACGTGCCCTGTTTGCTTGATGATAGAGTAAAAGCCGTACACTTTTTACCCCCATGTATATTTTTTTTTCTTCGTTCTCTTTTGTTGTTGTTGTACTTGTTCATTCGACTGACCAATCGTTTCATCTCAGCAGTTTTCCCCCTTTCTATCCAATCAATTTATTATCCCCTCGTTGCCTCGCTTTTTCTCATCAAGATTCACTTTTTATCCCAGAAAGTTGGCTTTTAACTTAGTCACTACTGCAATGATGGAAGCATCCTTGTATTTGATGTCTAATTCTTTTGAAGAGTAAAATATTTTATTAATTTTTTTGTTATTATTATTATTATTATTAAAAAGTATAACTAAATTAGAGTAACGTTATCTAGATTGATTATGTTTTTACATGTTTTGTTCATTATTTTTTAACATGTACATAGTGTTTTCCTTCATGTTCATATTTTTTATATTAAATTCACTTGTAAGTTTGTGAGTGAGCAGTTGTTTATGAGAATATACTGTATGGGCAAATGTACTAAAAAACGCATAAAATGAGAACTGCATAAGTTTTTCGCATAAATTAAAAATTGCAAAGATCCAATGTAAAAAAAAATCACATATATAAATAAAATAGAAAATTGCAAAAATCAAAAAATGGAATTAATCAAAGCTCGCATACAGAATTACTCTATGATCACTTAAATTTAAAATCGCATAAATCGAAATTTGTTTGAATCAGAATTCGCATACACCAAAACGTGCAGTAAATCAGCAATGCACATAAAACACGCATAAATTGAACATTGAATTACTAAATGATTGCATTAATCGAAATTCGCATAAGCAGAAATATACAGATATAAATCAAAATAAAGTTCTTTGCATTATGTCTGCACCTACAGTATAAATGTATTTAATAGTATAAAAAGAATGTGCTTAAAGACATTTTTAATGTACTTGTTTTAAGTCGAATGTTGTTTTAAATATTAAATTTAAATAATCACGCGTGCACCGCCGGGTAAATCAGCAAGTCACTTATAAGGAAGTGCCTAGCGAGCGACATATTAGTCTGACATTTTAGTATATAAAAGATTGCATAAATCGAATTATGTAAAAATAAAAATAGATTATTTGCATTATGTATGTAGATACAGTATATCTGTATATGACAGTTTACAAAAGAGTATGCTTAAAAAGCATTTAATGTATTTGTTAACTGCTTTGTTAACTGTCCTGACGGTTGGTTTTCACTGATTCACCAATGCAATGATGAAATCGTCGGTAAAACAAAGTTTAATTTTTGTATTATTTTATTAGTGTTTTATTTTTGTAATATTATTTAAACGCATAAAGTAAAATTTGTTATCTACTTTTTAGTTATTTACTTTTTTTGTTTATGAAATTTTAGATAATCGAGTGGTTTTTTTTGTGTGTATAAACAAAATGTAGAGTTATCTTTTTTTGTACTTTTTGTACTTCTATTCAATTCTGTCAATTTTTTGCACCTTATTTTCAATTTTCACTTTTAAAAAAAAACAACTTTTGTTGTTTGTGTGTATTTTATTTATTTACATTATTATAATTTTTTATTTTTCTATTTCACGCTTTGCACACACTTTTTTTAAACGACAATTTTTAACACGTTCGTTGATGCCGAAAATAAATCTAAGGGGGGCAGCAAACTACTTTTTTCATTCATTTTTTTTTCGTCAACTTCATAAAATTCATGCTGCGTGTAAATTAGACAGGCGCTCTCTCGTAATCAGCGTAGCGGATTTCGGTCCAAAAAAATTTTATTGCATCGCAAATTTTTACTAGAAAAGCGGTAAAGAAGTGAGATTTGCATCTCATATATACAGAAGAACTAGAAAAAATTATGTATTTTCAAAACCCTTGTTTTTTTTTGTTGTTTTTTTCTCCACTTATTTTAGTCTATTTCTCTATTCATACCTCTATTTCAATATCTCGTGTATTCTATCAGTTATCAGATACGCTTCTCCTTTCATTTGAATCACTCAAAAGTCAGTTCAACTATTTGTGGCAAGCTAAATTTTGTTGTATAAGCGTACGATATTTATTTATTTATTTTATTTTTTTATTGTTTTTATTTTCATTGTCTGCATCCCATTGGGACAAATACAATTAAATACAGTTGACAAAATGATGACACATGACAAAAAACAATAAAAATGCACTGATGATACATAATGTTGAAAAATGGTGAATAAATTATACAAAAATTCTAATAAAATTTGAAATTAATGATTAGTAACTTGTGAAAAACTAAAAAGAAAACACATTAAAGTTTCTAGGCAATAATATATGTTTTCTTAATAATGCTTTAAAGTGAGTACAATATAATTTACATTTATAATTTGTGCAACTAAAAGGTAATGATCGTAGAGCAGTTGGAAGTGGGTTCCACTGTTCATATACATTAAATGGTTATTTTACTTCTGGCTGTAATAGTAATTTATTTTTATTTATTTTTTTATTTTTTATTTTTTGAATAATACGTTCTTATGGACAACCAAATATAATAAGAAAAATTTGTTGATTTGTTTTGACAATACAAAATATGTTTAAAACACTTTTTTTTAAAGTGAATACAGGTTATAGGGCATGCGCTTTCCTTGCAGCTAAAAGGAAGCTTTCTTATGTAATGTAGAAGCTCATTCCAATGTGTAATAAAATTGAGTGGAAATTTTGTCAGAGCGAAATTTGAGTGGGTGCCTTGGAGCTTTATGGTAAACTTGTAATTGTCACGGTAACCATCAGTTAGGTTGCCCCAGGATCGTAGAAAGTGCAAAGAGTGTTCTCTATGCCGGAGGGCTTTTGAAAATTCTAGGTATCGATAGAATTTGATCATTTGTGGGATATTTAACAGTTTACGTGTTTTTAAAAAGGTGGTAATGGAGCAGTATCGGCTAAGCCCAAATGAGATTCTGACGTGGCGGTTGTATGCCACTGTCAGTTTTCTTATTCGATAGAGTGGAATATCTCCCCAGGTTGAAATGCAATATGTTATTGCAGAGTTCAACTTGGTTTTAATATAGTTAATTTTTTCCGGATAAGTAAGGATTTTCTTCATTCTTTTGGTTAATTTGTGCTGGTGCATTTAATTTAAAACTCTGGACAGTGCGAACGTTGTCCCTTTTGGACATGTGTGTAATTATGAAGTGAAGTGGATGTTTTGAGTTGAGCATAGCTCAATTAAACGATAAAATTTGATAATAATAATTTGATATAATTATTTTTTTTATGAAAAAATAATTTCTGAGTACAGAAAGTCTTTGATTTATGCGATTCTGTAATTATATAATAAAATAAAATTAACAAAACTTTTGTTTAAATTCTCTTTACAGGAAACAAAAATTCGCTTTTATGCTATTTAATGCCGTGAAGACAAAGCTGTTGTAACTGCTCTATTTTTTGTCACGATGTAGTCACTACTTAAGTTTGTTTGTCAGTACTTAAGTAGTATTTTTACTAATTATAGCCATTACATCATACATTGTAGTTTATGCGCTAAAATTATTAGCACTTTATAAATATTTCGATATACTGTTTGCATTTTTGTGCAATTTTTATACTCTTTATATTAGATTCATTTGTGAGTGAGTTTGTGAGTGAACAAGCTGGGGATTGAAGGTATACTGTTATTTACAGTTGTTTATGAGAATAAACGTCGTTTTCATACGTCGTTTATGAGAATAAACGACGTATAGTTTAATGTACCAAAAAAACGCATAAAATCAAAAATCAAAAACCGCAAAGTCAAATGTAAACAAAATCGCACGTATAAATAAATAAATCGAAAATTGCAAAAATCAAAAAATGGAATGGAATTACTTAAAACTTGCATAAATCAAATATCAAATGACTCAACAATCGCAAAAACCTAAATTCGCATAAATCAAAATTCGCATCGATCAAAACGTGTAGAAATCAAATACGGAATTTCTCAAAACACTCATAAAATTAAATATTGAATTAGTGTTGGTGAAGTTTGATCAGTCGACTGTGGTCAAACATACTCAAACATAAATTTTAATTCGCATAAATCGAAACATTCAGAAATCAAAAATGGATTCTTTGCATTATGTATGTACATACAGTACGCCCGTGTGTGTGACAGTGTGCTTAAAATGCATTTTTATTGTACTTGTTTATTTGTGTTATTTACGGAAACGCAACCCTCACATTAACTTTCTGTAGTAGAAAGATTCTTAATTGTGTAGATGTGTGTGTAAAACAGAGATTTTTAGATAAGAAAAATTATGTGAGGGTGTTGGTGAAGTTTGATCAGTCGACTGTGGTTGTTTAAAATAGGGGGAAAAGGTTGACCAAACATTACACGCCTGACTTGACATTTCGCCTTCACGTGACAAGGGCGTTCATCATTTGTAACGTGTAGAACATTAAGAGAGAAGGGGGTTGAAATACCTGAGGGATAAGGGATTACGAGAAAGATGGGTTTTGAAATAATCGATAGCAAGGAGAATGGAGAATTCGGGAAGAGAAAAGAGGGTTGGTTTGGAAGATAAAAGGGGTAGTACATTATAATTGGGTTATCATTTTCCCTTTGGTGGTGTTTGGACGAGTAAAGTGAGGGAATAAATATTTTATTATAGTGTTTGTTCTCATTTCAATTTTCACAGGGGGTTATATCACAGATTTTGACTCGATAGGTAGGCCAATAAAGAATAATTGAATGATGTTGATGTATGCACCAGTGTCATGAGGATACGGAGTAATGTTGCACTTTATTATAGAAAGTGTTATATTGGGGTGATTCAAAACTAACTATATAGTGTATAATAATGATAATAAATGTAGTTTAGAATTTTTTGCGTCTGAAACAATTACTACAATAAAGTATCAATACAATATTAATAAAAATAAATAAAAATATCAATTATCCAATCCTTGAGTATGATGATTCCATAATCGAATCTAACAATGGTTTCATTCAGGGTTTACTGCTCTCTTCGCTTCTTTTAGACTTTTCTGAATGAGTTCAGTGCTATTTTTGTTTGTTATTTCAATAATGTTATTTATATGTTCTTGCGCTTATACACATTTATATCTTTGGAGAGTATATATTTCTTTTTATATGCTTTATATTAGCTTCACTTGTGAGTCCGTTAGTCTGTCAGCTGGGAATTGAACGTATTCTGCCATCTAGACGACTCGATGGATTTTTATAAATGAGGTGTCTATGGATTTGGCTTAATTTGTCAAGTGACACTGGCTATAAGTATATGGGGTCAATGAAAACCCAATATGGTGGACGCTGCATGTCATATATGCATTATTCTTTAGATCCTCCTACAGGCTAAATGGCTCGATGGATTTTGATGAGTGAGATGTCCATGGCTTTGTCTTAGTCTCACAAATATCAGTCTATATGTTGTTAAGTACAAACTAATATGGCAGACGCTGTATGCCAGTATATAAAGAGTATGCTTAAAAAGCATTTTAATATACTTGTTTTTGAAATTATACCACTTCCAAAACGTCAATTGTTCTCGTAGAAAGTACAAAATTAAAAAAGTTTTAAAAAACACTGTATAATAAAGTGTTAGATGTATAGTTATAAAAGAAAAAAAGAAAAAATTGTAAAATAATTTGTTGAACAATTACACGGTAACTGTGTTCGTTTAATGTTTCAATATAAATATATAGTAAAAAAATGGTGAGGAACACAAGGTAATTTATCTAGTTTATCGAACGGTTGTCCAAAATGAGATACGAGTAAATTAACTGCATTCAAATAATTGAGATAAAAAAGCAACT
Source organism: Cryptops parisi (assembly GCA_034695005.1). Classification (NCBI taxonomy): domain Eukaryota; kingdom Metazoa; phylum Arthropoda; class Chilopoda; order Scolopendromorpha; family Cryptopidae; genus Cryptops; species Cryptops parisi. Next base: position 8,427 of record JAQIWH010006902.1, read on the forward strand.
TTTTTTATATATTTTATTTTATTTTTATTCAATTTTTTTTCTTCTTTTATTTCGTACCTCTTGAGAGTTAGGCAATTTAAGCATCTGTCCGAATAAATACTTTGCCAAGAAGCAGTATCCTCTTTTTTTACAAAACAAAAAAAAAACAAGAATTAAGATTTGGATAGATAATAAAAAATATAAAAAATAAAATAAAAATAACAATCCTAGTAACAAACATAGTAAACTAGACTTTTCCCGTTGGAAGTAGCGCAGCAGGCCATTTTGTTATTGAGAAGCTTAGTTTCTTCGGGTTTTTCTTCTTTTTCTTACTTCTTTGGTCTATGGAGCTCGAATTGCAGCTAGATAATTGGGCCGGATCCTCTGTTTCGTGTAGACAAGAAGCTAATTACGAGAAATGAAGGTTTTGTGGCCGATTCGTTGTAGGGTGTCCTGGGGGAAATCACCATCCAAAAGGAGCTTTGAGGTGGAAGAAGTAACGCCTACACACTTAGAACCAACAGTTTTGTGTGTTGTGTGTGTGTGCAGCAGTAGTAGTTTGGTTTAGTGTATAGACTCCTTCACTCGATTCCCTCATTTTTACTCATTTGCAGCGTTTGAAGCTGTTTGCAATGTGGTTACTCTTTGGTTTTTGTCTCGAAGATGACTGGAAATGATATAAAATCAATAGACTGTTTATTTTTGAATAAACACAAATAAACAACTATGTGTATATAAATATTGGCCCCAAAAGAACTGAATTTTTTTTTTACACTTGTTTAATCTGTTACATTTTAAATTATTTAATTTGATTTTTATTTTTGGTGTAATGCGACCTATAGAAACATGTCACATAGAGTAAATAAACATAGTGAAATAAATAGAGAACATTAAATATATTTGACGATAAGTAATATGTTTGAATAACAAGTTTTTAAAATGAATACGTCTAGTTTTGCAAGATGGAATTTTGCAGTTAAATGGAATGATTCGAATTGGTAGGTGTATATTTTTAATATACATCGCTTATACAGGGCGATGCAAAAGTCTGATCACAGCTAAATATCGCAAAAGTATTAGTGGTATGAAAATTCTGATTAAACTATAGTAATGTATACCTGCCCATGGTTTATCCAATGACATCACCGAAAGTGACTTCGAAAATTATTTGTCATCAAATTATTAACTTTTTAAATATCCATCCGACACCCCAAATGTGATTTAGAAAGATGACGGTATTCACATAATAACGCCAACGCATCAAACAGGTTTAAAATCTACCGGTAAAAACAGAAGTTACAGGCGAAAGAAGAACGGTGTTACAGGAAAGCAAGCTCAGGGGCAGCTGCAACAACATAGACAACCTGACAATGAACAAGTGGTAAAAAAAACGTTGTGAGGAGGAAACCTGTTAAACTGATGTATGTGTTAATACATCAGTCTAATGAGTGTTCCCAAAACTATTTCACCGCTTTTCCACTAATACATTGTGAAGTAGACTATGATTGTTTTGGCTGCACCTGCTAGCTTTCCTGTACTACCGTACTTCTTTCGCTTGTGACTTCCGTTTTTACCGGTCTACTTTCGATCTGTTTAATGCGTTGACGTTATTTTGTAAATACCTTCATCTTTCTACACATATGGGGTGTGCACAAAATTGCACGGTAACGAAATTTTCTCGCGTAATAACCAGCATCTTGGACAGTGGTTTTCAACCGGTGTGCTGGGGCACACTGTTGTGCCGACTGTTCTCCAAGTGTGCCGCCAGTTATCCATTTATTTCATTAAATTTTATTCTGTTTCATACATTATCGACAAATAATATGGCTGAAAATCGTTATTTCGCAAATAAATAAACAAATCCAGCATTTGTTAAATACATATACTGGTTTGAGTTTGAAACAGAAGCTTATCTGAACCTACAATGTATATGTCCCCCCCCCCTTCCTGCATACAGCAAGTGTGCCTTGGGAATTTTGCACAAAGCCAAGTGTGCCGCAATGAAAAAATGGTTGAAAACCACTGATCTAGGACGATCTTTACTCGTCGTATAATAACGAAATTATACTGAATCCCTAAAATCGTACAACTTTTTGTATAAAAAAACCTACGTTATGAGAACTACGTAAAAGTTAACAGTTGTGTGAAAAACTTTTATAATTGCGTGATCACAAAACATACAGTGGTAAATAGTCTTCAGTAACTTTTGTCTTTATAGAACAAGTACCACTTTTTCTTTCTCGGACTTAAACACAAGACGACTCTTTTCATTGGGTACTACTGCGGTGGTATCCCCCCCCCCCTCATTTTTATTAGGTTATATAAAAGTCAGATAACGTTCTTCTACCCTCGTTCAATATTCTTTCCACTTTTTTGCACTTGGTCTTCTCTCGTTCACTTTGTCTCGTGGAGGATGAGATGTTGTTAGTTGGTGGTGACGTTCGTTTCCACATCCTCATTAGCACCAGTAATGTTATTATACCGGCTCTTAAAAGGTCCTGCATTTTGAACAGGCAGAAAAGATGAAAAAAGAAAAAGAGTGAAATGGCAAAAGATGGGATAAAAAAAATGTGCGGGAGGGTCTAAGAAAAAATGTAATGTTTTCGAATTTTAGGGATGGGTTAGTAAGCCACTCACGTTTTCTTGCGAAGGAAGAAAAAAGACGACTTTTCGAGAAATCCCTCACCTGCTGTTGAAGGTAATTTTTAGCAGCTTCTTTCACCGAGATAAAAGGGTTTACATCCGATGTTTAAAATCGAAGTGTGGAATGAATGTGGAATGATATTATTTTTTTTCTTTTTGGTTTAAAAAATTTGCTTTAAACATGTTAATGTAACTTTTTTTTTGGGGGGGGGGGAGAGAAATGTACAACATGTTAAAAGGTTTTTACGCAATCAACGACGACGTTTCGTTGATTGTCATGATTGTCAGTGACTGGGTGATCAAATTTTTCAAACACTTTTAAAAGGGATATTAGAATATCGGTGTGTACACGATTAAATATAAATAACTTTTTTTTTTTACTTTTTTAAGTATACAGGTTGTCTACCATGAAATTTAAACATTTTGATCACGTACAGTTTAAAGAAAAATACGTATATAACCATAACTAAATATGGGGATGGTAGTAAACATACTAAGAGTTTAATAAAAAAATACGTCGTCAGCATACTTCCACATGGTATGGTGCGTCTGGTGGCGCAAACAACGCCATTTAATCTGAAATCATGTCAAAAAATTGTCAGAAACGTTTGAAATATTCAAATCAGAATTAGAATGCCTTATATTAAAAATGTTTCATGGTTCACAATTTTTCGAACAAAACTGAACGAAAAAAAAACACGTGATTCTCATGCACACGTTCACCAATCATTCATCGCCTGTGCTTGGTCGCTCAGAGTCGCAATTTTGGAAAAGGACAATGTAGCGCCACTGTGGTTCAAATACGCACAACAAAATATCTACATAAGCTTTTGAGTTTCTGCATACCTTCCACCAAAAATAACATTTGTATAACCTGATATGAAAGTTTCCATATTTTTAGAACTCATTGTGGACACATATTTTATTTATTATAGTTGTGGAATGTCCAACATTCCAAAATCTCAAATTTTTGAATTGGGGACCATTGGTCATAGGACTATTGGTCATAGGACTATTGGTCACAGGACTATTGGTCACAGGCTTTTGGTCATAAGGACTATTGGTCATAAGGACCTTTGGTCATAAGGACTATTGGTCATATGGGCTTTTGGTCATAGGGT
>JAQIWH010006903.1:0-12169 GCA_034695005.1 Cryptops parisi
GAAGGGGCGTCGAATTCATGGTTGAATTGTTTATCATCAAATGGCGATTTGGATTCTTCATCGTTATAGCAGCCAACCATTTCCAGTTCTACTTCATTCCATTTTTCAGAATCTAGAACACGTTTATTAAAGAGAGACCATTAATCGACTTGTTACTATTAGCAATGCATCATTAGTTAATAATCAGGGGGAGAGTTTTTTTACTGTCTGGTTTGATGTTCCTATATATGGTGACAGTGGTGTTCTCGTTGCCACAGAACCAATACTTGTGGAACTGGTCTCTGTTTTTATTGGGGCACAAAGCGCATTCTTCGGGTGATGAAGATTCTTGTAGCCAATCTTTTTCTATATCGTCGGCACAAGTGCAGAACGTGGAATGCAGGATTAGAAATGTTTTTTCGCATTTCATGCATTCGTCGATTGAAATGCCATTGTTATTTCCCACATTTTGGAGTGATGGGTTGATAAGTTTTTTTTCATCGTAAACATAGCACGTTTGGTTTGTGTACCAGTTAACAACGTCACCAATGATGGAAGGTTTTTCTGTAAAATATATGTCCAATTAGATTACTACTTTTTTTTTTATTTAATGGATTAATCTGATTGTCTTTTTCTATTCTAAACCAGTCAATACAAGTTAAGTTTTTTCAATCCTACATTCTTAAAATGTGTATTTTTTTTGTATACCAGTTCAGCGTCGCCGACTCCTTGGGTGATCGAGGACTTTGACATCCACAGAAATGAAGACGTAGGTGCCCGGCAGTTACCACCTGGTGAGTTTTCGAATGTCCCCCGTAACGATTGAGTGTGCATACTTTGCAACTGGGTATTAATTTACTATGAAATAACCATGGAGCATGAAAATTCTCTATCCATTGCTTTTTACTTGAAATAATTATGAGATATTTCGCAATAAATGTTTTATAATTAGTCGGACTTAAACATTGTTTGCGGTGTCAACGTTGTTTAAAAACGTTATGTCGAAGCGTCATGGCGCTGATGTGCATACATTGACTTTTAGAATTGACCAATTTTACTACTCAGTCACGTGGGAACCCATGCGGTTTCCAAAAGTCGGCGTTGCTGTAGCAGTTTATTGTGTATTCCAGTTCGTTATGAAATGGAATACACAATAAACCATGTTATTTAATAGTATTGTTATTTGTTTCGGTATGTTTTTATACTCTAGTGCTTTAGCAAACTATGTGATTGCATGCAAATGTTCGCCAAGGGGGTGTTTCTAATATGTTTTTTAATGGGTAGTTCAAAAATGAAGACAGTGAATTCAAAATTTTCATTTTTGGGACTGTCCATCAAAATAGTTAGGAACACCCCTTTGGCGAATTATTCGCGTGCAATGGATAGTTTGCTGAGGCCTTTAGTTATTAAACATAAGTGTCGTCTAATACCTTTACGATAAATTTGTTTTTTTGTTAGATGTCCGCACTTGTACGTTTTCCCTGGTTCATCCGGATAGTCACAAGGAACACAGTCCTGCGCACTGGTCATGCGGTGATGTAAGCTGATTTTGACTCCGTGCATGAAGGGTTTTCCTGTGCCATATCCGCAGTAACATCCGGTAGGCGTTACGAGAATGAAGTCTTTTTGGCATTTCCATTGGCACGTTGCTGGTGATGATTCTCGATTTTCCGATATCAACTCGGGTTGACTAAGCAGCATGGTGATGTTTTGAGGTTCGCAACCACCCGCTACCCATGAGGATTCATCGTACGAAAGGCTTGCTGTGATCGACGACGAAAAGGTAGATTAAGTTATTTGGTTACTTATCATCTAAACCCCTATTATAATTTACTTACATTTGTTGCGATAAATAAATACGTGGTTATCAGTTCCACATGTATATTTTTCCGATTCCGTATCATGGTCAGTGGAGCACACTTCGCATTTTTCTGTCTCGATTCTGGGTTGACTTTCCACCATTTCTGTTCCGCAAATACATTGGTCTTTAGCCAGACCTAGCCATTTGTTTCCTTTGCAAACGCTAGCACATTCTGCAGCCGATGTGATTTCCACGTGTGGTTCCGATTTGCTGAAAGGTGTCGCATCCTTGTCCAGTTTATAACACCCTATTGCTTTCCATTCGGTATTTTCCAATGCCGCCGATGGTGGAGGTGCTATCGAGTTTATTAGAACGTTATTGTAAGGGGTATTTTTATTTATGTAAAAACGTCTTTAACATGTGGCTTACCCTTCATACTGTAAATGAACATGTAACTCTCTTCTCCACAATTATACGTTTTCGAGTCTGCATCCTCACTTTTACACGTTGGACAATTAGTATTTGGTTGTCTTTGAGCATTAGTATTCAATTGTGTGCCACATATGCATTCACCATTCACTAAACCCATGAACGTTTGATTAACACAGACAATGGCACATTGGCCAGCCGTTAACTTTCGGGTCATATTTACTGCAACTGGATTGTTAGTATCCATCTTTTTGAAACAACTTATCTCATTCCATTGAGTTTTAGACAGGGGTATCGAAGGTTCTGCAATACATAAAGTAAAAATAAATATTTTTTTCTATCACACATTACGTTTTGTGTAGTTACTGTACCAATGTTGCAATGAGACTAGCACAAGGCATTGCATTTGGATTGATACTGTACAGTTGAGATAATATTGCGACTCGTTGCGAAATTTAAGTGACACCTCTTTGTTATCACAGCAATTTACATGGTCGAACTATTCTCTATTAGACTATAATATTTCACTAACCTGGGATATGATAAATAAACACGTTGTCTTCAGTCCCACAAGTATAGTTACTTGATTGGGTGTCAAATTCAGGGGAGCAGGCCATGCATTTTCCTTGATCCACCTTTTTTTTTTCATCGACCACCGACATTCCGCAAATGCATTTCTGATTGGCCATGCCTGCACTTTTTTTGTCTTGGCAGATATTGGCGCATTCCGCTGCTGAATAAATCTCGTCATGTTTATCTGCATCTTCGAAAGGTGTGTTACTTTTATCCAATTGGTAACATCCCAATTGTTTCCAGTCGATATTACTCGGTGCTGGTGGCGGGGGAGCTAAATAAAAGGGCACGTTTCACATTGTTAAACTGCTTTAGAAAGCGTTTTATTCAAAAACGAAAATGCTAGTACCGTCAGTGCTGTAGACGAACACGTGGTTGTCATTTCCACATCTGTAAGTTTTTGACTTTTCATCCGCTTCGCAGTTTGGACAGTTCTCCAACGATACTTTCTCAGCATTCGCGTCATTTTCAGTTCCACAAACGCATTTGTCTTTGGCTAATCCCATCCATTTTTTATCACCACAAAAATTGGCGCATTCGGCAGCCGTTATTTTATTTGGAGGGTTTTCTGAATTTTGGATTGGATTGGTGACATCAACATAGGTGTAACAACCTATCTTCTTGTAGGAAGTTTCATTCAAGAATTTCGATGGATCTGTGATAAATAAAATAAGAAAAATAAAAATTTCTTATGCTGCAAATGTAATGCTGAATGCATCAAAAGAAGCAATGAGACTATATAGAACTTGATTATGCAGGTAGTTCTCGAGAGAGGTATATCCATGTTTATCACGAGGAAAAAATTCTTAAAGGAAATGGTTTTCTGTTTTCCATTTATTACTGACCAAGTAGACCAAGAGACAGTTGATGTGTAATCAAAATCAACTGCCTGTGGGTAGACCTTTCTAATATCACTATGACGTTTTGCCACGTCAGCATTCTGTTGTATGACAGGTCTTATATACTAGTTTAGATATAAAGTATTATAGTAAACAGTTCAGCAATGTTATTACTTTCACTTTCTTCGACTTTTTTTGGTATCGTTCTGTCTTCCCTAACGAAGGCTATAGGAGGGAGGTGAATGGTGACATGGGTGTTAAAATCATTATCTACCCTCTTAGTAAGGTAAAACAGTTTTGCGTTTATAAATTTTTAATAATGAAATAATATTTATCAGGTGTAGGAAATTCTGCTTTTGCCAGAAGTATTAAACAGTGTTAACTATCAGAGAGACACCGCAATTGACACGGACTGCTAGTTTTATTATTTTACTAACCTTCAATATTATATACGAATACGTAATTGTCCGTTGTCCCACACTTATATGTGCCAGATTGTGTGTCAAACTCAGTAGAACAAGTTCCGCAATATTTTGCATCTACCGGTTTCACATCATCGATCATGGACCTTCCACAAACGCATTTATCCTTGACCAAACCTATCATTTTTTCGTCTTTGCAGTGTTTTGCACATTCTGCTGCCGAATAAATCTCGTCGTGTTCGTCAGAATCTTTGAAAGGTGTCTTGTCATCTTGATATTCGTAGCATCCCTTTTCCTTCCAGGCAGTATCTTTCAGTTCAGGTTGACTTTCAGGAGCTGAAAATGTCATGTTTTGACATTACATGGTTAGTAATAGAAGTTGTATTTAAATCGTTTATGTATTACTTACGGTCAGTGCTATAGAGAAATATGTACTGTTGGTTCCCACGTCTGTAAGTAAGTGCGTTGTCACCTTTTACGCAGTTTGGGCAGTTGTCGAGTGAATCTTTCTCAGCATTCGAAATTATTTCAGTACCACAAATGCATTTCCCAATGCCTATGCCCATCCATTTTTGATGATCACAGATTGCTGCACATTGGGCACACAATACCTGATTGGTAGGACTTTCTGTAATTGTAATCGGACTGGTGGTACCATCATCTTTGTAACAACCTCGGCTTTTCCAGATTGTGCTAGACAAGGGATTTGTGGGTTCTGTTGGACAAATTGTATTTTTTAGCTTCATTAATACAAGTAGCCTCTATGTTTGAAGTGTAGCTATTTGTATAGGGTTGTTGTGAATTGATCAAAATGTTACTGAATATACACGTAATAGAAATTTATTTCTTAATCTAGCAATAAACTATTGTGATTTTCCAAAGATTTGTTTGTGTAACGTGTCGTTGTGAAGAGAATCTTACCTTTACGTTTGTAAACAAATATATTGTTTGGAGTTCCGCACGTATAGCTCTTGCTTTCATGATTCTCGTACAGTTCGCATCGTTTGCACTGGTTTTGGTCATCATGTCGTTTGTTGGGTAATGGAGCTGCATCGCTATAGATACATTCGTTATCTCCCAATCCCATCCATTTTTTGTTGTTTTTACGGCGTTTGGCGCAGTAGGATGCGATGACATCATAATCTCTCGATGAATCGCTAGGTCCTTGGAAAGGTTCGTTTTCTTTTACGCCTTCTCCTTGATAACATCCAATTGGCGCCCATGTGGAATTGTTTAAAGATGGTGATTCGCCTGATAAAAACATATTTTTCATTTTATTTAGTTTTGGGTTCCTGTTCCACTAACCCAGTGTTTTTCCAAACATTTGTACTGACCGTAAAATGACCACACTTTGTAAACAGTATCTTAATCTATATCTTGATTAAAATAGTGAAAAAGCTGCTTACGTTCTGCAGAATATAGTATGTACGTGTTTTCTTTTCCACATCTGTATGTCTTTGAAATTTCATCTGTTGTTGAGCAAATTTCACAGTCGTCCTTGCTAGTTCCTTGGTTAAGTTGAAAATTTTCCTGGCGTGCTTTGTAACAATAACAGGTTTTATCTGCATCGTGTGGTGAGTTCATCAATAGGTACTTGGACGAGCACTTGACTGCACAAACACCAGGCTCATAGGTTTCCTCGAAAACTTTGTCTTTCAGTATTTTGTCTGGGCTATCGCTGCGCAAACATGATACAACTTCCCATCCTGTTTCGTTACGCCGTTTTGCTTCTTTTTGTATTTATATTTAAAAAAAAAAGAGTGAAAACTAACATTAGATTCAGTGCTATAAACAAACGATTTCAATACTATTTGAAATACTTGAATGTAACCCCCGTAGTAGGTATGGTAACCACGGGGAATCTAGTAGTGAACATTCCACGTGGTATCGATAGCATTACCATCGAAACCCTAACACAAACTTATGCAAATCGGATGGTTACTGTTAAACATCGAGTAGGTTACGCTACATCGATAGAATCGCGTCACGTCTCGCGCGTTATTTAGGGTAACTATTTGAAATATATATTGTCTCGTGACTATTGTAAACAATTTCTTATTTTATGCCAGTGTGTTGATCTTACATTGAACTACTAATTACATGGTATCATAAAAAATATGCTCTAATGAAATTTGTAATCGCTATGTAGTGGTTAAACTTAGAAGGTAATCAAATGCTAAAGGTAACGCTACTAAAGCTAACGTTACTTTTAACTAGTTACTAAACCAGTGGCTGACTGAAATTTCCACAATTGAAGTATTAGCGTTTCGAATACAGATTGTGTTCAAGATACGCGTGTATGCAACAGTTCCAATAACTGAGATTGCAAAGTGGTAAAATAGTTATGAATGTTTATCAGTTATTTTATTCATTTTGTTTTTACCGTTTTTTGGAGGAAACTTATTTTTATAAATGGATATCGTGCCCTCGTCGTTTTCCCCTATATATTTGAAGTCGCTTTCTTTGTCACAATCTTTATCACGCCCTTTGTTCTTTTCTGGATCATCCAATTTTCCACAAAAACATTTATTGTTATTTCCGTTTTCTTCTTGATATCCTACATAGTCACACGTGTTCTGATTATCCCTCAGACAGTCTGAAAAGGGTTTGCCATCTTCTGGTTTCTGTGCAGTTAGTGCTGCTACTTTATAGCAATCCACATATTCCCATTTTTCTGGCAAATCTAAAAGAAATAAAGTTATCACCTGCTATGCAGTATATTTATCTACAATATACGTATACTATTTATTTGTTATCTATGTCTTTGCGTTTTTGTATCTTATATTTTTGTCCCACATTGGGCTGTACTCGTAAAATAAATAAATAAATAAAATAAATATGCATACGTAATAAGTTCAGGTTAATCTGAGCAGAACAGAATTTATTTGAAACAAATTTTTAACAATCTTGGTATTGATTTGGATAATTTATTAATTATCGAAGTGTGTGTGTTGATTTGTGGATTTTAAACTTAATCTGTTTCCCCAGTTTTTTGGTACAACATTTCATTATTAAGTGATTCTTGGGATGAATCTGCTTCACACTCAACAATGAATTATATGTATTCTATATATGTTTGTTTATTAATTCATTTACAATTTAGATTTTCCTACCCGAAAAATCATTAGTATTAATGAACATCTAAGTTGATTAATTCATTTACAATTTAGATTTCCCTACAAAAATCATTAGTATTAATTTTTACCAATCCGGTCATTTTGGTAAGCATCTTACGATATATCGTAAGATAACCGTAAGATTATCTTATGGCAAACACCCCGTGGTTACCATACCAACCACGGGGGTTTATCTAGTTATTAGTATTAATGAACATCTAAGTTTATTAAGTTGCGTCAGCGTCATCTTCATTGTTGTCATAACATAACACATAAGAGTAAGATTTATTGTTGGCATAACGCTGACGTTACTTAAGAGTTTATTGCTGACATAACATAAGGCAAATTTAAATTACAACAATGAACTGCATAAGTTGTAATAACTATAAAAAAAATAGACACCAGTTGCAACAATAGAAAACGAATATGTGGTTCAGAGCAGCAGCAACACTCTACCTGAAAAAACGATTTTCAGTATCAATAACTCCGAATTGACACGGCATTGATTCCTCAAAATTTGACAAATTTAATTGTCACGCGGGATTAAACTCTGCACGAAATTTCAAGTCCCCACGAAACTGTTTAAAAATGACGTCAAACAAACACAGTACCGATTGGTTTCTGATGTGGTGTTTGTAGACCTATGGTGTGAGACCTAGGGGTTCGCCAAAAGTGTCACTGGACATAAACTACTTTAATATAGTAGTTTAGTAGTATTTAATTATTTTACGGAAATGTTTCTTCCGTTTTTTTTTTTACTAATTATTTGTCAACGAATGATGCTTTGGTCCATCAGTGCAGTTTAAGCGTGTAATTTCATGTACCAGTCATGGTGATATATAATAATGGATCAATATTTAGGTTCATTATTTTTTATAGCTGCAAAATGCATGTATTTTTGCTATACAAATTGTGCTATTAGTTTGGATGTGAATGGTTGCCTTGTAACGAATTCTCTTATTTATACACAGTGTTTTTGTCGTTAGTTAATTTGCTAGCTCATAATTGGTTTTGTATTTTTTTATGACGACCATTGTTTAGATTCATATTGATATACACGGTCGGTTAATTTCTACACATGCTTTCTAAGGTTATATTTTATTCATGGGATCTTTTGTGTTTTTATTACTAATTTATAGTTTGAGTTAATACAAATAATTGTTATTTATCGGTCATGGGTTTTAAGTTATATTCTATTCTGGCAAGACACCTGGGCAGCGTATTTCCATGCCCACATCGAACGTCATAATCGGGGTAGCAAACATCCAAGCAAACTTGATAAAAAGTGATCAATTGATGACGTTCGAGGTAAATGATGACAACTTCAGCAAAACAATGGAATGTTAAATACAATGAGAAGTTTTGGGTCGTTTTTTAACCACTGTGTGTTTGTGTGTGAATTTCTGCACATTCACACATTCAATTAAAGAAAGTTGGCAATTGAATCGTTATCTTTTTTGTATCCACCTAACCGATTTCAAGTTTTCCTACGGGTACTAGTTTGTGAGAATGAATGTCCTGACTAGCGTAGTCAAAATTTTTGCTTTTGGAGAATAATCACCAACATGGTTTCTTTTGAATCATAGGGTTGCGAGTCGCTACTCGAGTTGTTCGTTTTGTTTTAAAAAGCCGCAAGAAATAAATATACGTGTATATACAGTAATGTATATTGAAACGAGTTTATCATGACCATGACGTTACAAATTTGGAGGAATTGAAGTGAAGTCGCAAGTTAAAATTGCACGTGTAATTCTCGTTCGCTCTCGATCCCTGCTTTACCCTTATTACTTTTTTTTCTTCTTTTTTTCATTAATTCGTCTCATAAGAACAATACAAAAAATACAGAGATTTTATTAAGTAAGGAAATTATTTTCTTGGATAATATAGGTACGTAACAATTTTTTAAAGTGAAAACAATCTGTTAAACAAGTCTCTTGATTACACAAAATAGAAATTTTCCTGAGCCGAAAGGGCAGTGTATTTCATACGGAGAAAGTATTGTAAATAAAACGTTTAAGTAATCTATTAGATGAAACATTGGTTGTCGAAAATTTATGTCGATGGTTAATAATTTTATAGTATGCCAGTTAATGCCTAGGGAGGTAACTGCCTGAATAATAGAGTTCCGGTTTATGGTATCAAAGGCTTTTTTAATATCTGTTTGTAAGATGTTAATATTATAAAGGGTGAGTTATTAACTAGTTAGTAATAAATTGTGATTAAGAGGTACATTGCCGATTTGTTTTTTGTAATGCTGAACGATTGTGAGTGGCAGGTAAGAAGTGCAAGATCTCTAATCTCGAGGAATATGAGTTTATCAATAATTTTTGAGAGAAAAGGGACTGAGGCTATCGGTCTAAACGACATAAAGTTGGTACTTGAACCTCCTTTAAATTTAGGAGTGATTGTCGCAATTTTAAATCTGGATGGATATACAGATTTACGTTGAATTTTATGGATAATTTTAGTTAAGGTTTGTTGAAACGGTATACCCAGTTTATTTATAACCCAAGAGTTTAAGATGTCGTTTTTACTATTCTTGTTAGATGAGGTTTGGGCCATAATAGTTTGCACTGTTGAGATGGGAATTGGCTTTGTTTTATTATAGATATCTAAATTTAGATTATTCAATTGGTAGATAGGGTAAATAGGTTGGTCAAGCGGATTGTTGCACCACCGTAGAAATTTTTCGAACTTTTAATTATGTATAATTAGGAATAACGGTTAATTGATTATTTCGTAATTGAACCAAGTAACGCAGTAAGAATGACGCGAAAGCTCCTCCCGATTGTTGTTTTAAAGCAGTGCTCAAGTGTATAGCAGAGAAGCCCAATCGGGCAGCAACATTTTTCCTTAAACGAGCTTCAATGAAAATTAAAGAGCTTAAAAAAGTCATCTGAAAGTTTAATCAAATAGTTGTGTATACAATATGTTAATACAAAGTCAATAATTTTATCAAACTTGAAAAATAGTAGCCTTCATATTTATTACATTTTAATTACATTACTATAACAATGTACTTTCTATGACAGAGGTATTGAAGAATAAACGTGAATGTGTTACTATTGAAAGATAATAAACAAGAAAGAGAAGAATATGGGAAAAATGTTTTGTTTTTTTTAAATAAGTGAAATGTCGAATCGTCAGTGTTTTTACAGGGTGTCTTAAAAATGTATTCTACCTTCTACAGTTGATAACTCTTAATATTGTTTGTTTTAGGTGAAACTGATGCGACATAATGGCTGATCTTCGACGAATATTTACAACAATATAAAAATGTAAATCTTAAATTGCTGTGAGTTTTGGCGAGTAATGGTGAATCCACGTAGGTGGTTCTGTTCTGTTTGAGACTCTTTTCTAAGGCTGTCTGTGCACTTCAACAACGTTCTCACCCTTCATTCAAGTGACAATTTAGAACAAAACAATTAATTTTGTTCAAAGTTTAAAGTTAACAATTTACATCTAAAACAAACGAAAATTAAGACAGTTATGTACAAGTGTGGATAATTTTTTTTGAAACACCCTGTATTGCACACCTTGCTCTAAGCCGTGCCATTATGCATAGCTTTACATAGCTCATATCACTATAGCAGTGAACACAGTAGATACATATTAATGCTAGAAAAAGTTGATTATAATGTTTTTTTACCATTTGGTGGAAGATTGGTGTTCCTATAAATGTATAACGTATTCTTGTATTTCAAACCCACTAGTTTGCCTTTATCGTCTTCATTACAATCAGTAGCTGCTGGTCTTTTGTTTTTATCTGGCTCGGGCAAGTTTCCACACCAACATTCTTTCCATATTCCCGCTCCTGTTTTATGAATGCCTATATAAGCGCAATGTTTATTAGCATTCAGGCACTGGTCGTATAGCTGTTGCTCTTTTTTCTGACTGTCCACCAGTGCAGGTTGGGAATAACAGTCCACGTATTCCCAAGGCGATGGGGGAGGATCTTTAAATAAATCAAATTACTACTCAACATGCAGTGATCCTAGATCGATATGAGAAATCTTAATATTCGCTCAAGTCAGTTACAGTCAGAGAATTTAACATACCCGTGGCACTTCTTTGAGTCATGAGAACCACCAACATCAGCAGTGTCAATGTCCAGTCCATCGTGTGGTATGTGAAGACTATATAGTGGATTAAGTCTTGTACATAGGTCGTTGATAGCTGGTTAAGTCTACTTCATCTGAGAACTATTTCACTCCGTCAACAAGAATAGTTGAATAAGTGAGCTGGCTCCTTTGGATTCGTATTTTATACTCAAGCCTTCACAAAGGGTAATTGATTTTTATTATCTCAATAGACAATTGGATATCAAATTCTTTGAAGACCTATAATTATTAGCTATCTAGCGGTGACATTCGGGTTTGATATGAATTTTTTTCATCGTCATGGTCGTGACCAAACACTGTTAATCATTAGCAGTAATTAGACAGAATTATTTTAACGATTAGTGTATATACGGTATGTTACCGGCAATGTATAGAATATAAGAATTCTATAGAATTCCTAGACACGCTTTGAAATGACAAGTGTGGTTAAGGTAATTTATGAAATTAGCATGAAAATAGTTGAGTTAAGCAAGAATTTAGGTTAGATTTAAATCTGGACCTAAATGTAGAGTTAAATGGATTTTTTTAGAGAAAATGCTGTAAATTAACCTAAACAGTTGTATACAAGCTATTATTTCGGATATTGCCAAAAGCGGTTAGGCGTTCCATAGAAGTCTGCACTTTAAACATTACACGGAACATATTGATTAATTTTAAGGCCGCCTGTCGGACGCAAGGGTTGCGCAATTTAGGTATGGCAAGCCGAGCAGTTTGTTTACAACTGTGACGATTCCAACCAATTAAAACTGGTTACCAAGAAGCTGACATAAATGTCTAACTTAAGTCCGTTAACGTAAGTCCGTTAACGTAAGTTCGTTAACGTAAGTCCGTTAACGTAAGTCCGTTAACGTAAGTCCGTTAACGTAAGTCCGTTAACGTAAGTCCGTTA
>JAQIWH010006904.1:0-12169 GCA_034695005.1 Cryptops parisi
TCATTTGTCGCTCCGTGCAATTATCACCGTGCAGATGTCGACCGGGCATTTGTCGTCCGTGCAAATGTCACCAATCCATGCAGATGTATGTATTATTTTTTTCTCACAAAATAAGAAGCTTAAATATATAGTTTATATTGAAATCTTAGGTGTTAACTATACCGTATAATTTCCAAGAATAGTCATATAGCCCCTTCGATTTGATTTTTTAATAACCCACAGCAAAAGAAGTCAATTTATTGTATATTGGTTCTTCTTTTACTCTGTGTAGGCGAGAATTTTCTTTTTATAATTTCAATTGTTTTTATCCTTATTTTAGAATTCAAACGAATATTACGATTTTACTGTGTGCAAAAAAATCGTGATATTGTAATCCCAACACAGAGATGATGAAGCTAAGTACAGAAGATGAAGGGACAGGTACTGTACAGGTAGTTTTCAAATGAACTAGGTGCTACTGGTGCATTTTCATCTCTTAACGACTGAATCATAACCACTCTGTTAGATTTGTAAAGATCAAATGAACTTTAGTGAGCACTGAATTTTAAATAATGGATTCAAAGAAAGCTACGATTAAAATAAGTATGAAATAGAGGTAGGGTGTACTGTATACACATAACGGACCATGGACAGGTTCTATTCCGATTGTTACAAGGAAGCCAAACAACAGGTGTCGTAGTACCTGAAAAATCGTTTACGTGTTTTTATAAATATATATTTCAATCATAACGTACCTTAAATGACTTCATCATAAGGCGGTGATCGGTAAATAACTTCAGTTTATTAATCTCTATTTAACATTTTATTAAACATTTTCAGAAGCGTGCTTAAGTAGCGAGTGCACCTTCCACACCACACCTTCAAACATTAAAGTGATGTCACGATATCGAGTATCAACAGCATCGATACCTGGAGTATCGAGTATTTTAGCAGAGTCGCTAAATTTAGAATATCGCAAAATGGAATAACGTTGAACCAAAGTGCATTCTTTGCGTTGAACATAAAATAACGTCACTAGGAAAATCACTGAATTGACTTTGTTTTTTAATCAACATACGACAATTAGAAAAGTTTTTTTAATAAAATTATTAAAATTACACGTGAAACATTATGCTTATTTTTGTTTCTTCAAATTCATAAAGTCTCTGTAATTCCGAATGATTAACACTACTGTCTCATTCGACAGTATTCTATTATGCAAAATCCATTTGTCTATTCGTCAGTGTACCACTCGCTACAATTCAGTGCCCCCCCCCCCAGCATTTGTAGATGTTGATGAGTAGAGTACGATTCATGTGTAGTTTGTTTTTTTACTCCACTAATTTGAAGTTCTAATGATACATCAAAACAAATTTGGATCTTGAGTAGAACTGTTTATTCTCTAATCGACTTTTACGTGGTCCACGCGAGCAGCATTCTAGCGCCTAGAACGAGAGAGATGCGGACGGCGAGTTTTAATCAACGATGCCGTCTACATTACCATCTACTCCACCGTGTGCTCCTGTCCACTCTACAGCAAAGGACTTTATTTTCATCCAGCTGGTCAGCAAGATAGTGCTGGCTATTGTCATGCGCTTTTGGGCCCTGTCCAGCGCCACTCTTTTCATTCTTTTCCTTCTCTATTGGCTGTATGGCGGCTGGATCGCCTTTTGCCTGCTGTGTTTGGCATTCTCAGGTAAAAAGATTTACAAATGTAATGTCAGTACACTAGATGGTCCAAAAGATCTTGACCAGTATTGCCTGCTTATGGTACCACAGATAAACAACCAATATAGTCAAAGTATCTGGTGCAAACTATAAATACACCAGTGACAGAATGCAACAAAATATAGACTACTACAGGATTGCTGTAGCCAAAAGCAATGGTGATAGAGTAGAGTAGAGTGAGTTAATTCGCTATGACATTTACAAATATCATAACAGGAACGGACATAATAACTGTCCAAGTTTCACATCACAAATGTTTTGATGTGGGTGTGCTGGTGATACGGTAGATGTCACTGAAATGGTCTATCGAGGCACGTCTCGGCAAATCCTCAGTTATTAATGCAAAGGTATTGGAGGTGCATTGTTAGGCTGGCCACAAACACGCTAGTTGAATGCTGGATCGTCATTGGATCATCCAATGACCATCCAGTGTTCAGCCGACTAAATCGGATATCGGGCATGTTTGAGCCGGCCTATAACCTTTTGTCGTCAGTTCTGCACGATTATGCCAAATTGCAGGAGCGAAGCGCACCCTCTGACCAGGGGGGGGGGGCAAACCACTAGTTGTTATTTAAACACTATTTTCCAAGGGGGGAGCGTTCCCCCACTCTCATCCTGGTGCTCTACCACTGCCAGATTGCACAGACCAATCGGTGTGTATGGACGGCAAGTTTGAAAAATTGCATGAACTGAATAAGTAGTGTGGACGCGATTTTTGTGTCTGTCTGATATGTCAAACTGATCTCTTCATGCCAGACTGAAGACAAAACGTTATTTGTAGACCAGGCTTTACAGGTCATCCAGGTGCTGTGGCAATGGGGGCAGAAGGAAGCACACCATCCTTGACGAACCCCACAAATAAGTTGCAGGTTCTAGGCATATCCATGAACTACACAGACAAAAACTCGAGACCTCTTTTTTCATTTCATACCATACTATGACTGCTCAGTTCAGTTACCGTTTGGTCCACTCTCGCTGCAAACCATTTGTTTGCACCATTACTTTTGAATAACCCTGTATATATACAAAAATAATCTCACCTTTATTCACCATTTAGCTTGTATATTACTCCTACAACAATTCACCTCCTTCTGAGAGGCCTCTTCACAGACCATATTGTCAGTATTATTGCTATGGTAAGGCTTCTTCAATGTTGATGCAACACCTGTTGTGACAATTAGCTTTCACATATTCGTTGATTATTAAGATCACAACCATAATTGCAACTGCAACTTATGTGGTCTCTGGAGACTTCAGTTTCTTTAAATTAAGCATCTCACTCTTGCGTATGTTTTGACTACAACAGTAGGTTCTGCCTAGTTTTATTACTACTGTATTACATGGTTTCAACTTGTGTTTTGAAAGTGCACATTTTGGTAAGATCTTTGAAAATCACATTGTTTACATGGATACAAATACTTGGATGAAAAGTGTGCAGATCTTCTTAATATCTGTAGCCTACTCTTTGAAAGACACTTGAGAATAGAATTTGAATAAAATAAAATTTTTGCATGACTGTGGAGGTACTCTAAATGTTCATTCACGTAGAAGATATCATTACTAATTGAACACAATGCTGCAGATTGCTTCTTTTGGTCAGTTCCCTTTTTTGCTCATTTTTATGTAGGCATTTTTTATCATGCTGGTGATTGGCTTCTATATCACCCAGAACAGCCAACCAATTCACGATTGTATGTTCCATCACCAAAACTGTTTGGCCTTCCTTATGAAAATTTATACATAAGGTAAAAATAGTGCTTCTACAGCATAGTTTCTTGCATTATTAGATTTTGAAATCAATGTTAATGTTAAAAAATAAGTAACTGGATTGGGCTGGACGTTGGATCACTAACGAGACTCGACAAAACGTCCACAAAACAAACAACTTTCAAAGCAGACGTTCAGTTGTCTTCGTTTGATTCACATTGCACTCGATTGATGTTGTTTGAGTCACAAGACGTCATTTTTGTTTATATCATTTCAGTGACGTCCAACCTTTATCACTTGAAAGTGTGGAAAAATAAAACCAATAATGGTGGTGTTAAGAATTTAAATACCCCTTAAAATGTCTGAAAATTGTATTTAATTAATGAGTTTGAATAAAATTTATTCTTATGTTGGTGTCTACATTTATTGTATATTTTTTCTCTTGCTAATTTTTTGTAATATTGTGATTATTTATAAACTATGCAGCAAAAAAAGAAAATATAAAAGGGAATAGGTTACAACTTACAAGTAGAATGTCATTTCATTTGTATATACTACTACTACTGTACATAACATGTCTCTGATTTGATTCAAGTGGGGATTCTCTGTGTTTGGAGCTAGAGCTACTGTACTTTTTGGGCGGACCAATAAATTTACACGAGTTTGAACTAGCAAATCAGTTGTGTCGAGTCTCGTTAGTAATCAATCGCCTCTGGGTGGAGTTTGTCACATTTGACTTTTTGCTATGACTTTGGCTTCATCATCTTGATTCAGACGACTGATTTACCTATGCTGAAAATGTGTTTTGAAATTAACTTAATATAGTCAATTTAAAAATGACAAGGTACAATATCAATATGACTTGCTTGCTGCTTGCAAGTCAAAGCCAAATCGCAACAAAAGTCGAGTGTAGCATATGATCTCCAGGCTCAAATAGGATGCTAACATTTTGCCTTTTGATTCAGTAATTTAAGTTGCAAATGTGTGGATTGTTTATAGCACCAAAGATGGCATCCGTATCAACGTAGTTCTCATCAAGCAAGCATTTCATTTTAACCAAGTGCCAACGTTGGTATTTTTCCACGGCAATGCAGGAAATGTTGGACATAGGTGAGAAAAACTTGAATGGTTGATTGGTGATGAAAATTAGTGATTCCATTTTTAATACACGTTCAAACTACTTCATTTTCTCTAAAATTGGCTTCGGTATTGTAGTACTTGAAGTAAACTAAATTGCCAAGTTTGGTTATTGGCATTGGGTTGTTTTGAAAGTTCTTTCATTTATTTAAGATTAAATGCAATTGAAAAGTGTTTTTTTTTTTTATGTAACCAAAACTCTAAAAACCTTTTCTTTGTAGAACCCCTTAATATATGTGCGAAAATCTGATATGATATTTGAGGCCCTTTAGTGAATTGAACCTATCTTGCCAAGATCGGCCCAATGTGTCATAGGTCCTCTCACTTTAAAGTAGCAATTTTCTAAAAACATTTCTTGCATGCGACTAAAATGCAAGCGCATTCTGTGCATTGCAATCTTAATGCCATCTTGATGGCTTTATTTTTTGTTTGATCTTTGAGGATGGGGTGGTGAGCAGTTGTGTGTCCTAGAGACATGAAATTTGGTACAAACACGGGGTCTTGCAGGACAATTCAACAATTTTTCAATTTTTTTGATGGACCTCAAGTGTCCTGTTCAGGGTCCACCATAGTAATTTATACAGTCTTGGCCTAATAATTAGTCAATTTGAATGTTACGCATTTTTATCATTGTTTTTTTTTCCTGATTACAAATCATAAGTTGTATTGAAAAAGGTAAACACAACATCAACTTGTAATAAATAAAAGGAGGACTACTTGAAAAAAATGATATATTTTTTTTTTATAGTTACAGTACTTATTATTTTTGTTGTTTTTTACAGACTGGTAAATGCACGAGGGCTCTATAATTTAGGAATGAACATCCTTTTGGTTGAGTATCGTGGATATGGTCTTAGTGATGGCACACCGTCGGAGGAAGGTTTGTGCATCCTACTTTTCATTCTTAGGAATTATATTCCATAATTGTAAAGCTTTTAATATTTTGGTCATTGCAGGGCTCTACATGGATGCATTTGCTGCAATTGATTTTCTACTTTCACGTCCTGACATCAACCATCATCTCCTTGTTATGTTTGGGCGATCATTAGGTGGTGCCGTTGCTGTTAAAGTTGCTAGTCATCCTGCTTACCACAAGCATATTGTGGCATTGGTTTTAGAAAACACATTCACATGCATCCCAGATGCAGCAAAAGTTCTCTTCAATTTCTGGATTGTGAAACATTTACCTAGCTGGTGCTATAAAAACCAGGTTGGTATTTTCTAAAAGTCTTGTTTAGTTACGTAAATGTCAATCTTCCTTGTTATAGTAGAAGTCCAATTCTCTAAAGTGATGGGTGGTTCAAATGATCGAAAATTCGGCAGATGATTTGATTTAAGGAAAAAAAAAAAACCTCATTCTTATCCACATTTTTTGTTTACTTTTTTGTGTCATTAATTAATTTTTAGCTTACAAAATTTTTTTGTTTTGTTTTACTTTAGTTCAAATCTCATCAAATTCTGAAGCAACTACGGATACCAACATTATTTATATCAGGTTTGTCAGACAACTTGATCCCTCCATGGATGATGATGGAGTTATATCAGGTACTTTGTTGTTTTGCTATTTATCAATAGTTCATAATATTTGTAATATTTTAAACTGGGTTTTAAAATGAGTTTTGTTTCTAGATTTCAGGTAGTCCAGTAAAGAAGATAGTTAGATTTGAATCAGGAACACATAATGATACATGGCAGTGTGAAAATTATTATGAATCAATAGGACATTTTCTCAGTGAGGTAATTGTTTGACTTGGATTGGTTATTTTTAACGATTAGACATACTGAACCAGCAGATTAGTGTCAAAGGAGGAAGCCACTCGAGTAAAATCGGCACAGATTTTGTGAACAATAAAACTAAATAAATGGTCAGTTATTTGTCAAGTTTAATTTCAACTTGGTGTGATAAGATTTAAATGTACCTCAAATACATTGTTTTACATTAAAAAAATTGTCAATTATATATATATTATAAATTTTGGGCATATACCTATCTAGTGTTCAACACGATCTTTGTACCTAATCACAATAATGAAATAAAAATATTTTTTTCAGGTGCTACTGATTCAACAACAAAATCAACAAACTTTCAACGATGTAAAAGTTTCTGTACAGGTGCCTCCAGAAATTATTTAGTTATATGCATTTTTTTATGCCTTGTACCATAATTTAGCAAAATTAAAATTGTTCACTTAAATTTCTGAGTTTGGGTTATCCATATTGCATACTCTACTAAACATTCTAATATAGGCAATAGAATGTACAAGCACCCACATGAAAATCAAATTCCGCACAGTAGCAAAGTGGGTCACAAATTAGAATGAGTGGATGGTACGACAAGAAATGCTGAATGACCTGCAACCTACACAAGAGTTGCTGCAGATTAGAAACAACAAAACAGGCCCGAATAGGCAGTAAGTTAATAGTGCCTTTGCAATAGCCACAACTTCTGCTGAAAATACAGGGTTTTGTGTTGCATGCTTAGGTTGAACCAGTGGGATATGCATCCAAAACTCTACAATCAGGCCCGACGAGCCAGTGTAAAGTCGATTAAAAATACTGGGGCCCGGTAGCCAGAAGGCCCGAAAGAGAGCCCTACTAATTTCCTTTTCTGTTTTATATTTTTCAGTTTGTGAAGTAGTAAACACTAAAAAAACAATAACTCGGTTTTCGAAGAAAAAACCAAACCTATTTGGAAAAGTTTTTTTCCTCCACAAGAATGAGAGGGGAATACACTTGAAGGGAAATACATTTCTCCTAGTAGACAAGTGAATTGTGGATAATGGTGAATTTTTCAAATTATAAAATATATTGTTAACTATTTTTGCCAGTGTATCTTGGAGGGGTGGGTGCAAATTTTTCTCAGGGCTCAAATTTGCTTTCAGTGACCCTGTCTACAATGTATAATTGTCAAGGTTGAAAGTTGTTCACCACTGTAAATTCAAGTTCCATCATAGGTTTGGCAAAGGAAAGTTGTTAATGTGTAAGGAGCAAAATATGCCAGAAATCTAATAGTGTCATGTTGTCATTTGTGTTTCAGGATTCTTTAAAACAACTTTGTCAACTGCTGTGTGTGCATGCACCAGAGCTTAGATAAAACCACCATATACAAGTAGCTTGGTTGCATCATTAACAGTCATACTGAAACTCAAAATTACTGATATAGCTCAGCTACAACTGATTGTACTGTGAATGATACATCATGTTCCTTTCATAAGGTCGACAGCTAGAGATAGGAATTTTGGTTTTGTAGGGGCTGATCAAATGGCACCTAAAAATGCATACAACAGCATGTTGGTTAAATCAATTGGTTAAGACCCGATAGCTTGAAAATCCTGAAAACCCAACGAATGCTGACACAGTTTCCCATCATTTCCGGTTAAATGGGAGGCCTGGAGGCCCTATTCAGCAGACAGGCCACCAGGACATGCTGGTCTGACACTTCCAACGCTAGATACTACAGAACAAGTTATTTGGTTCATTATGATTTTCTTATACCCGGCATTAAAGGATTATAGTTATTTGCTGGCATGTAGCTTCTTCTGGGTCAATAGTTTAAGAGGACCAGAGGTAGGTTAAACAGTAGTAGGATTTCACAAAAAAGTATTTTTATTTCTTAATTAAAAAGAAACTATACAATGCTAAATGTATAGCGAAATACAAGGGTCACATTTATCATGAACTATTTTATTCATTTTGTTGTACACTTTCAAAAAATGGTTGCATTTTATCTTTTCCTCCTAGAAATGAACACAAAAGATTAAAGCAGCATTAAATCACTCATTAAAATCAGTTACATTGAAACTTCAGATCAGACTATAAGTTTAAAATAAAACCAAACAAAAATGCCAATCATAAATTGAAATATTTCTAATGGAAATGTTACATTAATGAAACTAGCTCTCATGTCCATGAGATTTATACAGTAGATCAGGCCCCCCTGATTTAAAACTTCCCCCTGGACCTATTGGTCCGAATGTGTTAAACCCCATTCACGAATTTTCTCTCCCCTAGAACCTTTATCCTAATTAAATTAATGAAATATAAACTTGACCATCACAAGATTTTAAACAAGAAAACCCTAAATTCATTCCTCAACATCCCACCTTACTAACAATGCCAGTATGAACCAAACAAGAACTGACAAACAAATTTGTGATTTTAGTGACGGGGAAAGTGCACAAGGAAGAAGAAAATTTATTTGGCTTCCTGATAAAAAAATTTAATTTTAACAATATCCTAAAACCTGAAGAGTTAGATATGCGAGTATACCAAATTTCAAGCTGGAAATAGTATAATGAAAAATCTAATAGTTCATACCATACAAATGAACAACCTCTAAAAGATAAAGATAGAAGATAAGGATATAATTAAAACCAAACTTTAAACTTACCATGTATACTTTGCCCTAGCACGTCTCTGTCCAGGTTTCTTCCGTTCTCGACAGCGAGGATCTCGTGTAAGCAATCCAGCTGCAAAAAAAAATAAATAAATTGAAAACCAATTCCCACCAAAACATGGACGTGGAAAAGCAGCATCTTCGCATCAATACAACTAAATTAATTCACACGATGCAATTTATATTCTTCAGTAACTTCTTTAGTAACATTCTAGCAGAAATAGTTGGTGTACCCTAAGGGGTGTTACACGTGTTGCACCTTCTAATGCACATGACACTTTGAATTGAACATTTTTATAGCTGCTGGTCGTGGGTTAATATCATACTATGAGCTACTGCTGCATTGAATGACACCATCTCTAGTGATACCATGCACTTCTGGAATATTTCATTAACTCGGATAGTTTACGAAATAAATTTGGAAAGATCCGATGTCACAAAAGGGATGTGTTACACATTTGGAACCTTCTAATTCGCATGCACATTAGGGCATGATACTTCAAATAGCTGCTGATCTAGGGCTGATACCATGTGGTAGAGGTGAGACAATGAATTACCACACCAGATGACACCAGAGGTGCTTTGTTTGACTTTGCGGTATCGTATCAATTGATACGATGTCAATGTACTGGCGTCTTGAAGTGCGACAATGATACAAAACAAAGTCACAGCTTTCGTGCGTATCAAATTTACTGCCCTATCAGAGTCGAAGTGCAAGCATTCCCACAATGCTAGTCATGTGAAACTGTCACTTTTGTATCGTATTTGATATCATCGTATCAAAAGTGGGCGGAGTTGATACAACATTACAGGTCGAACAAAGCACCTCAGTGCACTACACTTCTACTGCAAAATGTAATATTAAAGTTACTAATATCAATGAGTTTTTAGATTCCTTACCAAGCCTCATTCTCTCAGCCATGTCTGGTGAAACAAAACTACAAAGTGCACGTGAAATTCCATGTCTAATTGCACCAGCTTCACCAGAAGGTCCACCTTTTTCAATTATAGTCGCCTTTACATCCACTGCTCCAAGCATTTTAGTAAATGCTAATGGAAAAAGCAGCTGCGATCTATAAAAGAAAGACAATAATTTATTGGCATAAAGCTCCGGTTATACAAGGTGCCCACAAAAACACTCATTGATTTCAAATGGTTATAGAATCAAAACTTATTGAAATATGTTTATAAACATGGTGATTGCGGATACATTCACTCAAAACGTTTCTTTTCCTTCCCATCTCGCTGTAAGTGCATTGCAT
This sequence comes from Cryptops parisi, assembly GCA_034695005.1. NCBI lineage: Eukaryota > Metazoa > Arthropoda > Chilopoda > Scolopendromorpha > Cryptopidae > Cryptops > Cryptops parisi. Next base: position 10,210 of record JAQIWH010006904.1, read on the forward strand.
TGGCAGGAACAAACCACTGAAGCTGTAAACTCAATCGTGCCAGGTATGCTGCGGCGAGTCTGATCCGAGCTAGATCACCACATCAATGTTTGCCGAGTAACGGATGGAGCGCACATCGAGTGTATGTAATGTAATCAACTGATACCACATGAAACTGTAGCCACAAAGATGAAAAAATATTCTAATAAATTTTGATTTAAAACCATTGGAAATCAAAGAGTGTTTTTGTGGGCACCCTATACTATAAATGTTGGGTTCTGGTCTGTACGAGTTTTTTAATTGTTACACATTAATTCAGATGACCGGAGTTCCTACTGTAGTTAGTTTTTAACTTTCTAATTTTTATTCCCTGAAAAAAACAACTTTTTAAACGTTTGAACAACGAAGAAACGTTTGTCTTTTCAAACGGTTTGTCGTTGCAGAAACATTCTAAAACCACCTAGTCCTTGAGTGATATATCTTTTCGAAAACTATCCAATGTTTACATGTATATGGTTTTTAATTTACAAACTCTTACCGTTCTTGAATATTTGGAAAATAAGAAATGTCTTTGTCGTTAATTTCAATCTTTCCAGTTCCACTTCCTTTAACCACAACTAATGCTTTACAATGTTTACGTCCACCTGTTGAAGTTATAAGTAAAATTTTACTTCCCTACAAATTCAAGAATTGATATTACAACATAAAAAAGTTAATTGGGTATTTTTTTTACTGAAAAATGTAATTTCAGTTTTTTTAATAAAAAAGCCATTTTTATTTGAAAATTGTAATAATACATTTTCGAACATGTTTCGGAAGATTCTCAGCTTGGAGTGAATAGAGAGAAAGAGAGAGAACATGGAGAGAATAATTTCAGTTTTTTATTAAATAACTGAAATTATTTTCTTCAGTGAAAAAATACTCAATTAACATATACATTTGAGCCATCAGAAAACTTTGTCTAAAACAAAACTTGTTAAGGACATCTTCCATTTTATTATGGAAAACGTTATTGAACAGATACACAAGAATTTCAAACCTATCCATTTAAAAGTTGATTTTATCAAATATTTATGTCAAGACCATTACAGTGGGCCCTCGGTTTCCGCGGACTTTAGTTCCAGGAAATTTCGCAGACACCAAATTCCGCGGATCCTCACGTCCAATAAACAAATGGCATAGCATGTTCACATAAACTTCAAATACTCTCTCATATAATTTAAAAAAACATTACAATGTAAATTTGACGTAAATAAATGACGTAATTTTTTTCCCCCAATATATCGATTATTTTCAATCCGCGTTGGTTGAATCTGTGCATGTAAAACACATAGATAAGGAGGGTCCACTGTATTAGCATAGAATACAGTTGACCATCGTTAAACTGCCACCCCACTCTTTGTCACAAAAGAACAAGGAACAAGACTTTGCCCACACAATATTAAACTGCCTTTTTAAACCGCCACCCTCATTCACCACCAAACTTCTATCATGCACCAAAGATGATGATTTTAAAGAGGTTCCCAACTGTAGGTCTTCGTTAGCAAATAAAAAGTTAAGAGCTTATGTGATTTTCACACAGACCTTTTGCTTGCATATATGGGCGGCCATCTTCATCTATTAAACACTGCAATCAAATATGAAATTAAATCAGCTGATTGTGACTTAACTTTTTTGCAGAAACAAAACAATTTCTAACAAAAAACACAGGTTTTATTACACGCTTGCGATTTTGGTTTGTAGCAGTAGGTTTGTTAAATTGTGTTAATTTATAATAACAATTACCCAGATCTGTGATTGTTTGTGTCTGTCATGAACCCTTTTTGTTTACCCTCAAGTTTCACATTGTTATGGTTATTGCCCAGGATCATCATAACAACATGAGGCGAGGGTAAACAACAAAGATGGGAATAAAAGAAGTTGTCAAATCAAAAGCGCATAAGAATCATTCTGAAATCGGTGTTCACGACAATCAACTGCA
>JAQIWH010006905.1:0-12168 GCA_034695005.1 Cryptops parisi
TTCAAGAGGGGGGGGGCGATCGCCCCCACCGCCCCCCCTCTGGATCCGCCCTTGCTTCTGTGAATGAAATGGCATGAAATTACTTACTGTAAAGAGAATGTCCGGGAATAGATTGTCCTAGAATAATGTTTACCGTTTTAAAAATTTAAGCAGACACGAACACTCTTCCCCTGTCCAGCTGCAGGCTGTTACTGTTACCTGCTACCTTATGTGGTGAGTCACGCTTTGCTCCTTGTATCTCCTGCCTGACCACCATTCCCTTCGCTGCGAACTCCTCGACCTCCTTCATGAAGCGATGACTCCATTCGTCATTCTTGGTGACTTTAATGCCCATCATACCACATAGGCCTAGGGCTCCCCCTATAATTCCATCCACGACATTGCGGTCGAGAGTCTGGTGTTGAACCTGTTGTACTGTGAAGTTCAACAAGTTTGCCGTGGAAACACGTCAATAAAATATTCGTCGAGTTTGTGTAGTCAAAGCTTGAGAATGATTCTTGTTTAAATAGATTCAGGACGAGGGAAGTTAAATTGAATTAACTTTGTTGATGAACTGATAACAACATCGTATGTACACAAATTCTTGAACAATTAATCAATTGTATAATGTCAATATCTCATCACTCACATTTAACAGTTATTGCAGCAACAGCAGATTCCTTCTTTCTTCAACATTCAAACTTAACTCCTCTGTTTTGTCTACAACAATGAGCACTATTTTTTTAACAGCTGCTCTTTAACACTAAATGATTGTTGCTGCAATGTATTTTAATACGATTAAAATATTCCCCACACATTACCCACCTTTTTTTTTCTTTTTTTTACAATCAATCAATACAAATATACAAGTATCATTTTTTGATAAAAAAATTTTCAACACAACAATACAATAACATTATTCATATCTTCTTCAATTGATTGTAGCAAGTGCTCCAGGTGAATCATCATTCCCATTTCATTTATTTTTGTATTTTTTCCTTTTATTCTTTCTGACTTTCGAGCTCCATCAGCCTTTAAACGTTTTTCATTTTCTTGTTTTTCAGCAACTGCTTTTTTCATCGAACCTTTCTTTCATCCTTTTTTCTTCACATTTTCTTCCAGATCGTTTTCATTCAGCTCTCCATTTTCTCCAACTTCCGTTCTTGACTGAATGTCTACTTCTTGAAAATCTTCATCTGCCGAATCGTTATCACTAGGGCCCGGATGTTTATGCATTTGCATAGATGCATATGCAATTGCATATTTTGGGTACTTTTTCAAATAGATGCATATTTCAGTCACTTTTTTAATAAATGCATATTTCTGTGATTTTTATGTTTTATTGCATATTTACAAGATTCTTGGGAGGTATTTTCATGTCAAAGTAAATTTATATAACAATTAGGGAGACGTGACCTAACCTGGTAACCTGTCACCAAGACCTACCCCTTCATTTGTTTTTGTTTTCCCCGCCATTTTTAGCCCCATGATGTCCCACCGTGGTGGGACATCCCAAGCAGAAAACTGCCAAATTTATTTGCACTGATTTTTATCATATACGTATAGGAAATTGGAAAAATTAAAGTAAAAAATAGTGAGAAGTTAAAGTTTGTTGAAGAGTTTTTTAATCAATTTTTTAGCAGTGATAAATGCATTTTTTCATGTTGCCCAAGTGGAAAACAAGTTACAGACAAAAAAGCCATGCTATTTCGACATGTTTGTATTTTTTTACAAAGTAAATAAATGTACGATAGCAAATTAAATTAAACGTTTTTTTTAAAATAAAATTTATAACCTTTATTGTGTAATAGTGTTTTTAAAATAAATGCATATTAATGCAAATTTTGGTACTTTTACGTGCATAAATGGATGAATATTTCAGGCTTTATAAATGCATAAACATCCGAGCCCTACTGATTATGATAACAAGATCAGATTGACAACATTAGCCGTGATTATAATAACCACGGATTCCACAATATATCAAGTCAACCGAGTTTGCAGGGAGGTTGAATTTGCTCTAAAACATTTCTCATAAATTAATGAAATTTCAGACATATTTCAAAAAATATATATATAAAAATGAAAATGCTCCCATCGAAGTCCTTTTGCGAAGATGAGATAAACAAAAATAAAGGTACCGGCTCTTTACTTTTCATGATTGAGTGATGTTACTAGTTGTCATTTCATTTATCATCAAGCTTCCTTATTATCCAACATTTTGATAATCTGACCGTCTCTTTGTGTTTAGTTCAGATAAGCAAAATATTCAACTCTAGTTCTGATAGAGAATGTCAAGTTGTGGAACAGATGTCCTAGCACCGGTCAACTATGGTATGGAGTAGGGGTTCCCAAATTTTCATGGACCCACCATTTTAAAGTAGGCAAACATTAGGACCCATCTAGCTTATGTTGTGAATATGGAATAGGGGCTAAACTGGTTATCCACTAACACATTTCACTACAAATAAACAAATAAATGTTGTACGGTAGAACCTGATTATTACGACCACTTCGTTACTACTGTAGTGCTTTGTGATGACATTAAACAATGGATAAACTAACACTAAACTGCATTTTGGAACCGACTGACTATGATAACAATAGCCGATCGATAACATTATCCATGATTATAACAACCAGATTCCACTGTATAACATTCACATTCTAATTTTTACTTTAATTTTGTATTTTGTGCATCCCACACTTTGGAAAACCCTGCTATAGGTCATTCCTCTCCGACTTCTTGTTCAGAGTAAAATTACTCAACCCACACAGACATCCTTGAATTTAACTCAACTCCAATTACTGATGACTAAATACATTTCTAACATTTAATACCAATCCCTCCATAGCCTATAATACAGTACATACAACTCTCCGTTTGCAAAACCTATACCGTTCCCAAGTGTGGTTATACGATCATTCAACAATAAATATTAAGACAATATTTTAAAGCATTAAAATCATGTGAACATTGCACCGGTCTATGCAATACATTCATTACAAGATATGTATTTATTATATTGCAATGTATCTATGCATTATCGTATATCATATATAATACCATAAAATAAAATACGAAAAGATTCAAAAAAACAAAACTTGTATAAATCGTGACATTTGATATAGTGAATGTTTGTAAACTGAGCGTTGCCAAAAATTGGCGAGATGATCATCATCAGATTTTAAAGGATCCAAAAAGGATGTTTAGTTTGAAACAGCTGTTCTATCACTTATGTGAGCATAAGAGGAAAAGATATAGAAAATCTGCACATTTCTTTTGTTAGTAGTTTATAATGACGGTATACAATTCAACCAAAAATACTGAATTCCTGTTGACATACAACATTTTCGATCCTTGTTGATTAGCAAACATTTTGAAATGACATCAACAACAAGCTTAAGTGGAATATGACCTGGTGACCAACTGTACCAACACAACATGGATTCTAATCACACTTATGTTTTTGTTTTTTTTTTCTGGTAAAGTATGTTTTATACCTGAGCTTTGCCTTTGACGGATCGTCTTTCCCACGCATGGGAACTTTGTTCAGCACTACAGAAATCTTCTTCCATCAGAATGAGGATCAACTCCAAAAATGCAAGACCAACTTCCAGGCTGTAAAAATAATGTCAATGAGATCATACTTCTTATTTCATATCCAATCCCAATGTCACCCCTCTCGTCGAAGAAGCCATTCGAGCGAGCGAGCCGACGAATGCACAACAACACAAGATGCGCAATATCTCCCCCATTCCCTAACATAATACGAGCCATTTCTTAAACCTAAGCCTACTCTATATATCCGTGTTTAGCCTGCGCTTTTTGCTCATCACTGACCCAATTTTCTTTGTTATCAAACGATTCCATATTGGCTGCCTTCGAAAAGAAGAACGAGAAAAAAAAACAACAACTCGAAACGAAATTCTACTCACAAATAAGCTGACTATTTCCTGATCGATGAAAGACCGATGTCACTTGAGATCTCCAGCAGCCATCGAATACTAATGAAGGCGAATGAAAAAGCTCTATAGCGTTGACACTGAAGGCCCACAGCGGATAATCTTTTACTACTGTCTTGTTAAACAACATCAACAACCCTTTTCTAACGCAGGCCACTTCTTTCTGTCCCAACCACCAATCACATGCTAGGGATAGTCACACTGTCAACGTCACCTTTCAAAGGATGGATTCCAATGTCACACAAAAAAAACAAAAAACAAATCGAATAAAGCAGAAAATTGTTTTGGTAAAACTGCGTTCGAGGATCCGTTGTCCAGAAAACAGATTACGTAATAATAATAATATTCTTAGAAAATTAAACGATAAACTAGAAAGACTCGGAGAGATATTACGCTGGTTTTCTAGATCACGTGATTATGATGAACCAATGGGAACCGCTGATCAAATCACGTGATTGGAATGTATAAACTCTTTAGCTTACTAGTGAAAGGACCGTTCCTTTACGGTTTTATGGACAGGATGGATCCGCTCTCAAATAGAAAATTAAAGGGACAAAAATGACAACAAACAAGATGATGAGTTGACACGTGGAATTTGGGCATGATTGGACTAATTCGAGGTCAAGGTTATTGATAATCATAAACGATAGAAACAAACAAACAAATAAATATCAACTAACTAAACCATTAGAAGAAGTAGAACTGGATCTGTATACAATGTGTTCAAAATTTACGGGTGAATGAATTTCTAGGTTAATGGTTGAGTAGGGTGTCGAATATTATTAATATACTGTACCTACCTCAAATGTAAGTACTGACACATTCAGTACTGTATTACCATAATAACCTACACAATAGCAAAAGTATAATAAAATTACAACTAAACTATGGGCTAAGTTTCTATTTACACCTAGTTGTTTTTTGCAATGTTATAACTTTAATATTAATTATCCAAATAATGTCAAGATACGGTGCATAAAACTGTGTATATAGTCTATTCAGTTGTTTATGTATACATACATAAACAACTGTCACGTACTTGATTTATATATATAATTGTACTTAAATAAAATACATTGACGTATGCAAATCCTAATCCAAATACATTATTGAATTAAATTACATTGGAATCTGCTTATTATGATCACTTTGGGACTGCTGCCTTTTTGATAACATTAAACAATGTCTTGGGACCTGTTGATAACATTATCCGTGTTTATAATAATCGGATTCCACCGTTCATACAAAAAATAAATGAACTTGAAAAAATATTCAGCAACTTTGGATTGAATTTACCAAAGTAGTGTAAAGTGAACTTTATAGACTTGGAACGAGGTGTCCATAGTCTTCCGAGGGACATATAAACATTAACAAAATAGGCTTACAAAAAAATTAAATCACAAAAAAAAACACATAAAATAATAGTAAATTACTCTAAATTGCCATGCGATTTTGCAAACAGTTTCCATTTTTTTTTTTTTTTAAAGATGAAACGAGTCTTCGTCACTGTTGGGACGACATCATTCGACGAACTGACGGACACCGTGATTTCTTCCCCCATTTTAGAGGTACGAATGCCGCTTCATCGAAACTCAAAAAATCAAGACAAATAAAATATTTACCATTTCGTGAAATAATTTCAGTTGTTGGCTAACAAGGGTTGTACGTCTTTGACGATACAATATGGACGTGGGAAAGAAGTAGCTCTTCCCGAGACCGTGCACGGAATTACCGTAGAACTCTACCGATACAAGCCAAGCATCTGCGACGACATTCGCAACGCTGATCTAATCATCAGCCATTCGGGTTAGAAACAGAATGCATTTTATTAGCGTTTGAAAACAAACATTTGGATCCTAAATTAAAGTTGTTTCATCTAACTTAGGTGCAGGGAGCATACTCGAATCCTTGGAAGCACAGAAAGCTTTGCTAGTTGTCATTAACGAGACATTGATGGGGAACCATCAAGTGGAATTGGCTCACCAGCTGGCTAAAGATGGGTATCTTCAATACTGCAATTGCAGGTAACTGCCCTCGCTATTTCCAAATATATAACGGCATACATTTCCTATTTTGTACTCAGGGCCGGATTTAGTAGTTTTCCGCCTATAGGCCCACACTGATTGCCGCCCCCCTCCCCTTGCCCAAATTCAACGTTTCATTGAAAATACAAAATAGAAAATGTTGTGTAAGTGCAAAAAATATTTAACCATTTTTGCTGGTATTATTAAAAGTCGACATTTGTACACCTAGAAGTATAATTTTAATGTTTTATGCCACCCCTAAAATATTGCCGCCCTAGGCCCGGGCCTAATGGGAAATCCGGCCCAGTTTGGACTTCAGTGATATCTGGTTAGTGTGATCACTTTGGGAGCAGTGCCTTTTGATAACATTAAACGATGGAAATAAAACATTAAACAGTGTTTGGCACAAACAGATTGACGATATAAGGTGACCAGACATTCATTTGTTTCCTGGACAGTCCTGGAATCATTTTAGGCTAATCCAGCACACCAATTTGTCCCAAGTCATTCCGATTTCGACGATTTTTTTGTGAACTTTTTAGACAAACGCATGTGGGGTTTTTTAAAAATGATTTGCATAAAAGTTGACGTATGCTAAAAAGCATAGCATGCGTAAACATATAAAAATAAAGGACGATTTCTAAAAGTTTTATCCTCCTCCCGGGTCAACTGTCCTGGATTGTGGTCCAAAAAATCTGGTCACCTTAATGGGTAACATTATCCGTGATTATAAGAACCGGATCCCACTGCGTCACCTATGTAGGGGGATATCTAATTTGTGCTTTTCTTTCGCAAGAACACTGAAGGAGACGCTCCACAATTTTCATGCATCCAGTTTGAAAAATTACATTCCCGGGGAACCTGAAAAATTTGTCCGCTTTCTTGACCGAGTAATGAATTATAGCTAAGACGATATAATAAATAAAAAATAAAATAAAACTTGTGAAAGTAATGTTTTATCTTTAGCTAAAAACAAAAGTCACCCCACTGTCATTCATCAATAAAACAACTAAAATTAAAATAACTTCCGAAATTTTTCTTACAACAAAGCTCCTTAATTTTTCATGCTTAATAAAATGAAAGGAAATTTTATTCACTGAAAAAACAAGTACAGGTTGGTACTCGAACCAAAATAAAAGGTGACGATTACAACAAAATGAATGAGAAAAAACTAAAAATAATAATAATAAACTAGTGAATTTATAATTATCACATAATTTGGTCCCAGAAGCCTTTGAGATGCAGCTAACTTTTTAACATCACAACCTAAAAGCTTTACAAGTTGCCGACTAACGAATCAATTGCCTATTCGATGTTCGGCACCTGACCTCATTATGATTATTACGCCTCCTGTTGAAATGAAAATAATAACATGAAACTCAGTCACGTGGTTAGTGAGATTTTGACACATTTTTATTAGTGCTGTAAATTGATAACATAAGTACCACATTCTTTCAATTAAGCTTTAGAAAACATGAATAAACACATCAAAAAAAAAAAAAAAAAACTCAAATGGAACCACAATCAATCTACATCACTTTTCACATAAAAAATAACAAGAAGAAAAATAAGTCTACTACAGTAATAATCACTTGTGGTGGACATGGCAATTCCCATTTCATTTAGCCCATAATGGACCTTCTGATCTGATTTAACGTGAGGGCAAGTTTGTATTTCCTGCATGGTTTTGTTTTAAATGTGCTAGCACATGAGATGAAAATAAAAAAAAAGCCAGGGTGGTGGTTTTACAAATCGTCACGCTCGTCAGTAGCGCCTCGTGCTGTTGACGTTTTTGTAAGTGTCGTATCTTCCGTTTGTGTAATTTGTGGTGCCAACGCTCATCATGAGACTACCTGTGTTGGACGATGGGGTGCTTCCGAAAACCGAACTTTGTGTCTGTGACATGAGGGGCGTGCTGCTCATGCCCATCCCCTGTTGACTGCGCAGGCTGCTACCCAAGCCGCCGCCGCCTCCGGACCACCTCTCGCTCTGGTTCCCCTCCGCACGGCCCCACGACTGACCGTGAGACGACTCCACCTTGCGTCCCGAGCTCCACTGATCTCGTCCTCCTCCCGAGCTGCTCAGAATCCCGCCGCTCCCCGAGGAATAGGGTTTGGACCCCCCGCGATGATCAGAGGGGCCTGATCCGCCATGCCAAGAATCACCAACCGATCTGGAAGGTCCGCCATAAGCAGTGGAACCAGTTGTCATGCCCTTGCCACTATCGCCATACCTGTCGGTGCGATCACGATTCAGTTCATGACTGCGCCTATCCTGCGACTGGCTTTTCCAGTCTTCCCGCTGCGGTGGTCGGCGGCTGCTGGGCGATATTCGTTCCCTGATCGAAATGGTGCGATCGTCTCGCAGCGACTCACGCTCCCGACCTCTCAGATCAGCGTCACGAGGCGAGGGCTGGGCATAGCGGTCAACTTCCCTCGTACCCCTCATCACTATTCGCCTATCGTCGCGGTCTCGGCCCAGGTCGCGACGCAACGGCTCGACAAATCTCCCCGACTCGGTTCGACTCGACTCCAACGGGGGCCGACTGTCCCGCCTATCATAACGCTCGTTTTTGTGATCATAGGAATCGGGACCACTTCGACCTTCATACGTCGGACGTTCACGATGGTCAAAATCACTGTAACTATGCAACACAAACGCACATTAGGGAAAATCACACCACCAACCCGATCAGACAGGCACAACAAATCTCACCGTGAGGGACCGCCAACACCGCTTCGTTTGCTACGATCCTCCCAGAATGTTTCAGAATCTCTCGAGCTTCGACTTTCAAACGGCCTTTTTATTCCACGACGCGAATCGTCGATCCTGACAAACAACAATGCAACATTTTAATACATTACTAAATTACACAATCAAACACACATTGATTTTCCAAAACTGCTTTTGTAAACCTACTTAAAATGTTCCCTCCGCCGCAAATCTTCACGTTCCCGTTCAATCCGCTCTCTTTCCAATCGTTGTTTTTCTCGCTGAATACGAAGCACCTCGGCCTTTTCGCGCTCCAGTTTTTCTCGTTCCAATCTGCACCGACGAAAAATGAACCAATCATCTCAACGAGTCGAATGTCAATACCAAAAGGCTGGACCAACTAAAATCAATGAATTTATGTACCGTAATCTCTCTCGTTCACGCTCCAGTCGGATCGCTTCTTCTCTCTGCTTGCGTTCAATTTCACGCTGGCGAAAAATTTCCTGCTGGCGTCGCCTTTCGATCTCCCGCATCTCTCGTTCACGTTCACGCTGCCTTTGTCGCAGTTGTTCCTCCTGTAAATTCAACATCGTTCATTAAATGCGAATTGGAAGCATTTTCTGCCCTGTTGGAGTTGAGCATTACCAAAAATGTTAACTATTATAAAAAGAAATAAGTAAACAGCTTTTTAAGCAGTCTTTATATACTACTGGCATATCGCATAGAGTGTCCGCCACATTGGTTTTTAATTAACAGCAGTAACACTCGTGAGTGTTACCAAGATGGATACCTCATTCATCCAATTTCATCGAGCCATTTAGCCTGTAGGAAGGTCTAAAGACCGTCATATGGTTGACGCCACATAGCCAGTGTCACTCGATAGATTAAGACAAATTCATCAAAATCCACCCGAGTTGTCTTGCTTTTGTACGGTCATTCATCTTGTTTTTGTATGTAGAAACTCACGACTCACTCACAAGTGAAGCTAATAGAGTATAAAAAAAAAATTACAAACCTTGATTTTTCTAAACGTCAACAAGTTCCTCGGCCTCGTAAAGATGGGTTTTCTAATCAATATCCCGCGCCTTATCATCGGATGTCCTTCACGATTTATGAAAGGGCGACGAATGAACGGTCTTCGGAAATGTTCCTTCTCACGAAAATGGCTGGCGCTAAGTTTGATAGCGGACCGACCCATGGCACCACCAGCAGGCTTCTCCTTCGGTGTCTTTTTAATTTCCTTTTTCAGCTCTGAAAATAAAAAGTGAAAATGGACACTCCCTTCAAACACTCTGTGGGGGGAATATTTGGATGTTTGAATTCTTTGTTAAAGAGCAGTGGTTTGAATTTAAACAATGAGATGATGTTTATACATTGCTTTGTTGAGAGAGGAGATTATTATCCCATTCAGCCTTTGATGAAGGAGGGAGAAGAGGAACCGTTACCAGTCTGATGTACAATAATAATGTTATCTAACTGCCGTTCTAAATGTATCGTTTGAATTCATAGTTTGTCAAATACACGTATTCAACTTGTTCAGTCAAGTTCTCGTATCGCTGATCGTTTATTGTTGTCCGAGTCGACTTTCTCACGGTCTACGGGAAACCTCATCTCACTGTTGTCACGACTTGATCCCGAAGCTGTCACGGGATTGACAGCCGTTTGACAACACGCACAGCTTCGCAAAACACGATAATCAACACGCGCGCGTTAATAGCAAGTTAACTTGGAAGCATCCAGCTTACCTGCTTGCACTTTAGCCTTTTCTTCGATTTTACTCTCATCGTCCGCTTTCTTTTCTGGTGTTTCCTGGTTTTCACCTACGACAAAAACATTGAAATGAGGTCACTCACGTTCATCAAAATACCATCTTAAGCTGTTCCAATTAAGGAGTTGGGTGGAATAACGCAACCTAATAAGAATTGTACTTTTGAGAAAAAAAAAGGGCAATAAATTCTAGCCTCTTCAAATTTAAGATTAAAAACAATTCCTGTCAACCCTATTTGTGGAACGATTCAATTTATGCATTTTAAGGAATGATGACATTTACAATGAAATGATGTGGATTTACGCAATTTTTCCATCCCAACTTCCCAAATTATAAATAAAATGTCCGACATGGTACCTTCTTTTTTCTCTTCACTCGATACAGCAGCAGCAGCAGAAGCAGCAGCAGCAGTTTTTGCACCTTCGGCTTTAGCCACGATTTTCTTGGCTATCACCAACTTGGAATCAACTTTCCGTGTGGGAACAGTTGGCTCATTCTTAGCCTGAAAAAATAAAATAAATTTTAATACCTTGAAAACATCGCTGAACCAAAGAAAAATAAATTAAAACGGAATCTTTTCCAACCTTTTCAACAGAAATCATCCGACCATGAAGTTCAGTCCGGTGAAGATGCTGAATGCATTTCGTAGCTTCTTCGCTCGTAGCCATCGTGACGAACCCGTAACATTTGGTTCCAGGAGTGCGAGCGTTCGTAACCACTTTAGCTCCAATGACCTAGCGAAGAAATAAAAATTTGAATCGGTCATTAAAAGTTGTCATTTTTTCCAACCACCAATCAAAAATCGACTATTACATCGTTGTTGACTTACTTTTCCATATTTGCTGAATATAGTTTTCAGATCTGTTGCACGAGTGTTGGACGAAAGACCACTCACCCACAGGTTACGACTACTAAGGAGACTTCTACGTCTTTCTGTGAAAGTTAACATTAGAAAACAGATCAATCATTTTGAACCAGCAATGGAATGCTATTAATATATTGCATGTTAACAGTATAGCCATCACGTCCTCATTTGGCACTCAACAGCAACAATTCGGAAATAAACATGCAACGGATTAGCATCCTTGCATCAATTACAAAACAAGCACCAACAATGTATAACAATCCATAATGATCAAGCCGTTGTCAAATACCAATACTACTGCTGTTAGTACTGTTAATAAAAATAATTGTTTTGAACAAATGCAAGCCCATTAAGTTGAGCACTAGGCGACATCCAAAAATTACCTTGAAAATTAACCAACGTTCATGCCACTATTCTAGCTTTAGCGAATCCCAAGACATTTACTTGAATTTTGAGTTTGCCAAACTACAGAACTAACCAAGAATGAATGAAACGATGCTCTAAAATTATATAGGCAGTTCCCAGTTTGACAGGATTATTCTGCATTAAATGAATCAAAGGGTCTTAATAGTTGACAATTTTAAGGTGTAATCCAGCATATGCACCATGCATGGCATAGGCATTGAGCAAAACCAGTAGTGCAGAAATATTGTCACCTATGCACATCACCGCACAGAAACGGTAAAATAACAAATTGGTCACGTAACATAAGGGCCAACTGACATGATCAACCAGGGTTTCCGTAAGTACGTAACTTAAGTACAAGTACTTTCTGAATAGGTACTTTAAAGTTCTTTAAAATACAAGTACCAAGTATGGCTCAATAAATGTACTTAAGGCCAAGTACCAAGTAT
>JAQIWH010006906.1:0-12167 GCA_034695005.1 Cryptops parisi
ATTGGCTGATTCATCTCGCTGCCTCCAATTCCAATTCTAATTCTGTGCCAGCTAATTTGGGATAGAGTATAGTAAAAAGCCCGTCAAATGATGTTGTGAGTTGTTTTTTGTTATTTTCATTAAGTAATGTTAGCGGATGCACACGCACCGATTTTCCCTATTTCGCGGATAAATATACGTTTGGGCGTATATTTATACGTAGAAATATACGTATAATATACGTATAAATATACGTACCCACAATTTGAGATTACGTTGGCACTACTTTTGGTCTTAAAAATTGGTGAGGATGCACGGTTTGCTCTTTTATAGAATAGATATTGTACTTGCAACAGTTCATCTAACAGTATTTACAATTAGGTTTTAATGATAATTTATTTCAAATGTCAGATCATAATCATCTGATAACTAATTCGATACACACTGTATTTAAAATATACTCATTTGTTCTTAATATGTATATGTTCATCTATATTTTTATGCTATTAGCTTAACTTGTGCTTGTAAGTGAGCTGGAAGATTAACATATACTGCTATCTACAGTCGTTTATAAGAATATACTGTATAGTCCAATGTATCAAAAACTTATAAAACGAAAACCGCCTAAAATGACATTCTCCGCTTAAATAAAAAACTGCATAAGTCCAATGTAAAAAACAAATCGCATATATAAATAAATAAATCGAAAATTGCAGAAATCAAAAATGGAATCACTTAAAATTCGCATAAATCAAATATCGAATCACTGAACGATCGCATATTTTTAAATTTGCATAAATAGAAATTTGCACGTATCTAAACATGCAGAATGAATTTTTTGCATCATATGTGTACATGTATTTTATTTTTATTATCATACGTCCCATTGGGACAAAAAAGTACAGAATGAATACAGGAATGATTTTAATGACAAAATATTGTATGTTTGAATAGTTGTTTTTTAAAATGATGACAGGGATTAAACATGTATTGGATGAACAAAGAATTGGCAAGTTGCGAATGTTTATAGGTAAATTATTCCACATAAGGATGCTGTTGTATGGAAATTTACAGTAAAAATGGTCTGGAAATTTAGTGGTTGGGATAATCTTGAAGCTCTGAATGTTGCGTGATGTGGGTGGGGTGGTTAGAAAAGCATGAAGGAAACGAAAAGGATGCCAAGTATTGGTAAGGGCTTTGCTGGGTTTGAGTAATCTATGATAAAAGATCATTTGTGGGATGGTAAGAATTTTACGGGATCTTGTGAATTGTGTAATTGAAGTATAATTGTTCAACCCAAAGAGAATACGGATAACTCTGTGATAAGAGGATTGTATGCGGCGTAGTCGGTATTTAGGGGCATCTCCCCAAATAATAATTGCATATGTAATAATCGGTGAAATTTTTGTTTTGATAAAGGTTATTTTTTCACGATAAGAAAGTGTATTTTTGAGACGCTTAGTTAAGAAAATTTGTTTATTGATTCTGAGTGTGGTTTTCTCTATATGGTAAGAAAAATTAATTGAACAGTCAAACCAAAGTCCGAGAATTTTGATAGGTTTGTTATGGGTTGAATTAGGTTTTTTAATAGTGAGATAATTGGTTTTGACTGCGTTTAGAGTGAGGCTAAGGTTAGAGCATCACTGGTTGATGGTATTGTATTAAAAGTTTTGTTTGCACATGGACAAATATGTACTAAAATTTCTTGGCATATTTCAATTTTACGTATATACAAATCTAAAGACATTATTATTTTAACTGCAGTCTAAAACAGAGACATCTTCAGCTCTATAAATAACATGTTTTTTACCGTAAAATTTTAATGCTTTGTTTACTAGATAAAAAAATGTAGCCACGGTAATGTGGTTTTTAACGTGTACTAGTCGTTATTTAGTTGGTTCAATATATCATAAACAACAGATGTTTACAGTGTCGGTGAACTTTTCAGTATAAGAATATGGATTTATTTTTGCGAAAAATTGCCATGTCATTCATCGGTTATCAAATAGGTTAAGCTACGGCACTGGTTTCTTTTTCGTTTTTTATTTATTATTTATTCAGTTTCCTCGGACTGGAAAATCCGTACTCTGTCATTAGAGTTGAGCATAAAGAATCGCCTCCGATTGACTCGATGGTCACTCGTTCTCAATCTTTGTCATCGCAAAAGCTCTGCACGTCGCGCGACAAAGGCACCGATATCTCATTGCTCCGACTAGCAATATTTCTTTTAAGCTAACATAGTGTTTGGTCTACCAGGGATTAGACCAACAGAAAGGAATAAACCGAGGTCTTTGGCTACTAATCGATAGTTTTGTAAATCGCCGTTGCGAGCATCGTAGTTAGTGTCATTGCGGTTTTAGCTTAAGGTGGCAAGTTACATGCATTTAAAGCTACCAGCCACACTATTAATGCTATCTTAAACTTTATCACAAGATTTGCGGTATGCATCTTTAACTACATAGTATAAGATGTGGTTTTTTTTTAAATACATCAATTCACCTCCAACGTTTGGTACCTCGCTGCATTTTTGCAATACAAAGTATCCGTGAAGTATACATGTTTTTGTAAGAAAATTTGTGTTTTTTTTGTGAGGATTTGTGTTTTTTGTGAGAATTTGTTTTCTTCTTTTATAAATTCGAGAATATGATAAATATTTTTAAACATTTCAACTTTAAACGTGAAACTAACCGAGAATGTCAATGCACTCTTTTAAACTTTTGCTTTTGACTTTCAAAGAGGTTGTTTGAGGAACGATAGTACAAGCCGTAGGATCTTTTATACTTTGAAACTGATGTTAGGATGAATTGTTGATGTCCATGTTACAGTTGAAACAAATGCAAACGGCTTGGAAAAATATCAAGCACAGACCTAACAGTACAACACATATAGAACTTTGCTACATATTTTACAAGACGGTTCCAACTTAGAAAGGTAAAAATACACATATTTTATAAGGTCGATCTAAGTAAGACAGTAAGTTTTAAGAAATATAATTTATAAATGAAACTCATTAATAATATGACGATATAAAAATAGAGGTTTAAGAGATAAAATAGATAGTTAGAGAGATAGTAAAAGTTAGAGATGAAAGAGAGGTTCTTAATGCCATAGCTTGAGTATGAATTGAGGTGTGTAGCAGTCTATAAAAAGTTATAATTTTAAATTTTAAAATTGCACGTTCAGTGGAGCACGAATTTAGTAGAAGAAATCAGAGCAATGAAATATGTTTTAAAAACTGACTGAACAATTATTTATTTATTTATTTATTTATTTATTTTATATCCTACATTCCATTGGAACAAACAAAGAAGTAATACAATAATACAATAATTAATTGTTTAATAGTAAAGTGTCGATGTTGGCTACATAAGATTTGAAGCGAATAAGTTTAAATGGTTCCAAGAAAATCAAAAAAAAAATTATATTTACTTTTCTATTTATTTTATAAGGTCGATTTAACTTAAAACGTAGGCTTTAGGGTATATTGAATTTTATATAGCAAACGTATTATTATGTAGCAAATTTTAAAAAAACATTTCTTCCGTAAGTGGAGTATAAAATGAGATATGTTGTTTAAAATTGTTGTTCCAATTCTTTAAAACGCTTCAGGTAATATTTCACCAATAAGCCCTACATGCCTAATTTTATTAAAATCAGTTTCACGAATACTTTTACAATATTTTTTACAGTTTTTATGAAGGGATAACTTGACGTAGACTACGTACGGATATTTCATACTACTACTCTGTATTATTTATTGAGTAACACTTTAAATCATGCATGTATCAAGTGAAGGGCTTTGGGCGATATAATGTTAAGTTACATTTCTGAAAAAGTCGTTTTTTTGATAAGAAACTCCATAGAGTACCATACTAGCAACCAGGTGATTCTCTATATTATGTTTCAATGCTTTCAAAAATTTTAGAAGTGGCAAAATAACAAGCTAGAAAGAGTATTAGACAGTTTAATGTAAAAATGTCATATTTGGAAAAGTATAACTTTTCATGATATGGTCCGCTACCCTTCAATTTATTAAAGAAAATGTGTACACTATCACGAGTTAAATTTTCATTAAAAACAATATCATTTGAGTAATGTACATCATTTTTTAAACAAATCGAACGGTAATTTGTTCAATCGTTAAAGAGCAATTTTAAAAATTTTGTGTTTGGAATTTTAATTTTGCGTTGGTGATTACTTGTCTTGTGAGCGTCACAACGTTGTCGCTTTATTTTATCAATTTATTCATTTTTTAATTTTTTGTTTTCTTAGTATCAATCTAAAGCATGTAAAAGCCTCGCATTTCAATCACCCCGTCCCAAAATCCTATTAAATTTTTTTCTCCCTCGTCTTATTTCGTAGGCTTAAAAACATGATCAACACCAACAACACTAAGAAGGTTGTGCCAACAAGATTGTCTCTCGCAGTCGATTAATCCACAAGGCGGGTTACCACACTCGATTAAGGACAAAAGAGTGTGTGTGTGCATGTTAGTGTAAGGCAAGGGAGCAGTAGGAAGTTGAGGGAGATTAAATGCTGATTCGACGACGTAAAGTAGTACACCAAGTAGTAGTATGTGTCATGTGTAGAAACTGAACGTGTATATGTATGTATGTATATGTGTGTGTGTGTGTTTGGGAGTGGTAAAACCTGAGAGGGTTCTTCTAATTTCCTGGCTGCTTTCAGCACATCTAGTTTGAGTAAAAGAGATGAGTCCCGTTTTACCTGCACCGCTCATCGCTCCGTTCACAAATTGGTTCGTGTTTTACATTCTAATAAACATTAGCTTGAACGCGAGAGGATCGAGAAGAAGGAGGAGGAAAATGCAAATGGGAAACCACTTTTGTTGACCTCCATTTTGTGGTGGTTTTATTCAAGTTTTTTTTTCTTCGAAGTTAATAAGATCTTACCAGACGCAATAGTGTGCCTAACAATTTTTTTTTTTGAATAGCATTGTGGATGTTGGAGTGGTACCGTTTATTTTCTTTTTTCATTTTAAATTTTTTGTTAAGTATTTTTTTTTCACAAAATATATATTATAATGATGGTATGCTCAAATTCATCATTTTCTTTAAAAAAACAAGCGATAATTGAAAAAAAAATGTATTTTAAAAATTTAGAATCTTATAAACAACTAAGGTTGGAATGAAACCTACGTTGATATTGTTTTAAGTTCATAGCGAGTTAAATGTTTTTATATAGTGAATTACAAATTGTATTGGTGTAAACAATAAATATTTAATTTGTTTACATCAGACAGGATCTGGTTTTGAGTATACATTGCATTTTTTAATTTTTATATCTTTTGATACGATAATAAACATGTTGTTCTTATTTGGTAATTCAATCAAAGAGAAAAATTTGTTGTGCTCTTGCAACACTGTACATGCGAACACAACACGTTGTGTATCTGTACATTATGAGATAATGTACCGTAACTTTGAATTTTATCTATCTAAAATAACCCCCCAAAGTGTTTTGTCGATATTCACTTTATTTCATTCATCAGATATAACGTTGATTTAAAATAAAATGCAATACAGTATGACTTATCGAAAAAAAATTATTATATGCACGGTGAACCGCCGCTAATCGCCAGTTTACAAGTTAATGGCACCTTGTGTCATGCTGAAAAGCCTAAAAAAGCTGTAGCTATGCACTGTGCTATTATGAAAAGCCTTACAAAACTGTAGCAATGTGCTGTGTCATGATGGAAAACTTTTTAGCTGTGCTATGGTGGTGGTATTGCTATGGAAATATACATTGTACATTGCGGTATGCTGGAAATCCTGGCAAGGTTTTTATTAATAAGTAAGCCATAATAAAAGAACTATAAAAGAATCATTATAAAAGAATCAAGCGGCAACAACAATGTTTCCTAGAAATGAATTCTAACAATGTCTCTTAACAATGTCATCACCGTAATTTATAACATTTTTAATTATCTTAATTTTACAATCTTTTTTTTTTTGGTAAACAATGCTATGTACCGTATTTGTATGAAGACAGTGACAATAAGTCACATCTACTATAATAATTCGCTAATGTAAATTTGTTTACCTCTGTCTGCCGTACATGCCCTAAACTTATTGGCTTAACACCACCCACTGGCATTCAACCGCGCAAAATTTTAAATTATGAATCCTTCCTTTAAATCCAGATTTAAAATTTAAATAATTCTGAAACCCATCATTGGTCACCCGTCGTTTTTCTGGTGAAGAATTCTATACAGTTCCAATTCCCTAGAATTCCATACTACTGAGCAACAAGGTGATTTTATGCTATTATTTACTGGAAAATCCAAGAAATTGTCAAGTAACAAGTCAGAAACAACACTGAGGAACAATTTGATGTAAAAATGTCATTTTTTGGAAAAAGTGTGGCTTATCATTATATTACCCGGAGTGGAGCCCTTATAAGGCTCACATATTTATCCCAAGCAACATATTTGCTAGTATTACAGTAGTAACCTGCTGTGTCTAGATTACTACAATAGCTTTTTTTTTCTATTTCCACACCTAATTAACATTTTTATTATTACAAAAACAATCGAATTTTTTACAACGATGAAGGTATTCTCGAGATAGTTATAGCTTGGAACAAAACAATCATTGTTACTTTTTTGTTGTTGTCGTTGTTGTGGTGGTGGTTTTCTTTGATCTCTTAGTTTTACGCGCTTTTTCGCCGTTACGTAGTACCCAATTTTACTATTTTTCTTTGGCGAAGTGTTTTCGAAACAGTCGCCATCAGTGTAGCAAACGGCAAATGAAAGCGAGGCTTTCT
Source organism: Cryptops parisi (assembly GCA_034695005.1). Lineage (NCBI taxonomy): Eukaryota > Metazoa > Arthropoda > Chilopoda > Scolopendromorpha > Cryptopidae > Cryptops > Cryptops parisi. Next base: position 6,763 of record JAQIWH010006906.1, read on the forward strand.
CGTTTCGTCTAACGTTTCGTGCACTCCTGTTTTTTTCTTACCCACACCCTCTCTCTCTCTCTCTCCTCACTTCTTCATCATTGTACTCTTTCGTGCATCTTCTTCGTTGATGCGTTCGCAGGTGACTTCATGCATTCGAAACGAGATCGGTCCATCTGCTGCTTGTGCAATGTAATTTGCTTTTGCCATCCTCCTTAGTCGTCGTCGATTTGGCGCCGTAAGCAGCAAAAACCTATCCTTAAAGTTTGGTTGTTTTTTATCTCGATTTTTTCTTTCTATTTTATGTTAACGTAATACTAAAACTAGTAGAATAATATGTACTGGTAGTGAGTTCAGGTGCGATACAAAAAAGCATCGATCGATTTGTACCTATGCGTTATCACCGATTCTTGTGATTAGCATACAAGGAAAAAAAATATTGTTGGACTTTTTTTGATGGAACAGAAAATTCTGTTCTTTTTATTTCATTGGTGTCATTGTACCACGATGAGATAAATGTTATTTTCTGTTAGTACCGTTAACCAATTACCACCTTAAAAAAAATTTTCCGCCCAAAGATTAAAACGCTACATGTCAAAAAGTGAGAGAAATTTTTCCTCTATTCCTTCTACCACTTTAGGGTTTTTAAATCATTGGATGAGGGGCCCCGGGTAAAAAAAAAAACGTGGAATGCAAAAAATTCATGATGCCTCGAAATGGATCTTTACTCGTTTCCGTGTGTTAGAGTGACTATAAAAAACGAATGTCGATGGAATAAATTTCCGAAGGGAAATATATAACGGAGTAAAGGGTTTTTCTTCCTTTCTATAGCCATTTTTTTATTTGGTTATAGTATAGGGTTAGCACTTAGATGCTCCTTCATTTTCATTTTTTATATAGATATATTTATATTTTTTTTCCTTTAAAAGAAACTTTTTTTGCTGAATTTCAATATATCCGGTAGTGCTGCTCGCTTCAACTATAATCTTAACCTCTATTCGTTATAGTCATTTCTAATCAATTCTGAAATCCTTTTCGCGAATGATGGGTTTGAATCGTGACCAGCAGATTTTGAGGTTATCGATTTCCTTATCTCAACTTATATCTAGTTTTTTGTTCCTTTATTTTTTTTTGGGGGGGGGACTTATTCTGGTTCTATTAAATTCTAAAGGTGTACTACCGATATGTTAGAAATTCTAAAACTGTTTTCTTTTTAAACGTTTGAGATAACGTTGCGGTTTACATAAGTAATGTAGATCTAAATTGTATATTTTAAAGTCAAACTTGATGCAAATTCGAAGAATTATTGAATAATATTTACGTTAGATAAATATTCACAAAACGTTATCTGTACATTAGACTAACTTACTGTTTAATTTAAGAGTTCGTTAATATTGCACATTAAGTTGTATTAGTTAATAAGGTTAGTTAATAATAGCAAAAAATTATTTTTACTATTTGTTTTCTCTGTAACTTGAGAACGAAATGTAATACATGAACTACGTAAATGTTGAAAGAAGGTATGATTATTGAAATGTTCACACTAAAGAATGATTCTCCATTATACAATATGTGGTAAGCAATTTAAGCTGAATAACTACCCCATATTTGTTCCCAAAATTAAAATCACAACTATTAAAAACAAGCAAGGAATTTTCGGAATAGAGAATTTTATTTTGTAGGTTCAACATTTAACACCTACTGTTTTTATGTAGCAATTTTTGCACGATTTTTTTCTTGTATGTAGGGTTACTAGTTTTTATTTTCAGTAGCTTTTTTTTGCAGTACAATTTTAAAATTGAACTGCCAAAAAAAACCAAAAACTTGTAAAAGTTGTAGTTTTAAAACTTTAATATAGAACCTTACAATTGTTCTGTTTTGTTTGTTTTTTTCATTCCAATTCACCAAGTGATGATTTATCTTTAATGTAACAGACGTAAAATATTCGTTACTAACTTCATTTTATATTCTAACATTCTAAATATTTTTTTGTCAACACACCTTCTTAAGGTTACTACACCGCAAAGAAAAAAATATACTATCTACTAGGAACTCAAGAGTTGCTATGTTTTCATATATACATCTTTAATAGAGTATGAAAGCTTTTGCTTTCGATTCGCCAACCTAAATAAATTAACCGTTCACCAGTGGTCTTCTGACGCACTCGTGTCACGTACACATTACAAAATATGGTTTTTAGAATGGTATTAAAGAGCTAACGTTGTAAGGAGGTAGTTATACATTTTCTGTTGTCTCCAGTTACAAACAAAAAAATACATTGCTTTTTCAGCTATATTTTGTCACGTGAGGTGTTATTTCATGAGCTGTTGGCAATGCCATTCAATATTTAAACAAGGTAGAACTCTATCTGTCCCCATTTTGCGTTTTTACCAGTTCATCTTGTTGTTGTTGTTGTTGTCTTGTGAACCACCCAAATCGTGCTGAATGCTTATCTTTTGGCAAAATCTATTGTTGTCAAAGGTGAAATTTTTCACTTTTGCACATGTTTTGCTGTCATTTTTATGCATTAACGCCTGCACTCATAAATATTTTTTTTTTGGATTATGTCATATGAAAGCGTATGCACCAATCAGCTTACAGCTACATTTGGCAACGCATGAAAAAAAAAAGAATTATATATTATATCTTTGTTTCGTTTTTCTTTAAAAACAAAATAATGTTACATTGCTTATGCAGGTCTCGCGTGCAGCAAACTCGTTGCTCATTCGAAAAGCTAAATACGTAAACAGAAAACTGGCAGTATTGTATTTTTCTCTGTCGTGTTCGTAGAAAATAGGAAAACACTAAGAGAAAATAGGTGTTTGGCGATGGATTCTTGGTATTCTTTCAACATGTTGTTGCGTTGATTGCTTCCAACATTTTTGCATAGTTATCAAAAATCCACTTGAATCGGCCTTAAGGAGTAAAAAATTATTTATATGTTTGTCTAAATTTATGTTGATTTAGTTACTCGGAAAAAAATGTTGATTGTGCTTGTCATTAAGTTTCAATTATCATATCATTATTGGATGAAAGTCATGTGAAAGTGAGCATTAATGTATCATTTGAAACACGTAATGCTTGTAAATCACCAATTTATTAAAAAATATGACAACTTATTTTGATGTTTTTATAATGAAAAGGTATCAGAAAGTATACTGTATTTAGTAGAAGCCGATTAAAGACGTTAAGTGACTACATAACCATTTATTTAAGAAAAATGTAAAGACCTTGTACACCATGCTCTTCAATTAGATCTCAAGGGACATCAAAAATTCTACTTAAATGAGCAAAAACCTACTTAAAAACCTAAAAAAATAACTTTCGTTTATGAGATAGTCCGGGTTTATATGTATGAATATGATAAATCAAGTATATTTGCAAAGTATATCGTAATAATTATCAAAATCTACTAAATGGGACAAATATTGAACTTATGCTTTTGAATTTAAAAGTGAAGAGAAAAAAATACTTTAAAACATGTTTGTGGAAAATTATTTTCAGCTTTTAAAAAGTTTTGCTTTACTGGAAAAACGTTTTAAGGCACATTTCACTGCAATATATTGTTAATGAGCAGAAACTTTGCTTTAGATTAGAGTCAACAAAAGTTTTCGAAAGAGATAAGTCAATATTTTGTGAATAAAATTAGTTTAGGTTTAATTCTTCATAAGTGCACTTATTTTTAGTGCAATTAAATTTGTTGATGCTCCAACCATTCACAGTCGTTTGGTATGGTTTTCGGAATACTGAATTTTGTTCTTGTACAGAATTTTCATTTTGGATGAAAGGTTTCAATCGGTAAACATAAACGATAAGCAATAATAGAAAACGGTCGAGTAAATAACTTTCATTTGTTTTTTAAAGCATTTCTCCGAATTGTTGAAATGAAAGGCAAAACTAAACATTTTCAACTAAAAAAAAATTGAAGCTTCATCATCCGTAAACAATAATGGCGCATAAGAAAATCTTTTTCGATTTATCGAATTTGGCTTGCAATTCTTTATTTTGATCTATTTTTTTTGTTATTTATTGTGTTGTCAACTTGTAAACAAAAAAGTCACTTTTCTTGGGTACATTTTCTAAAAATCTTGCAATATTTTTTAAAACCTTTTTGTTTTCTTTTGTGCATTCTTTTATGCTGAAACATTCTGCTTTTGTGATTGCTTGTTTAACTTTTCATTATCATTCAAATCGTTTGATGGTTTTTCATTGTACGACTTCACTTTAAAAGAAATGGTTTCAAATATAGTGAAAAGTTACTCTTGATATATATCATAAATATTCGATTTCAATTTACTCGGTGTTTTTTTTTTTTATTTTGCTTCTTCGTCTGTTCGGAATATTACATTGAAGCAGCAATTTTTCATCCATAAAGGAAACTTAAGACTTGGGCATGTCCATAATGTTTAATACAATGCATTCTTTATGTAAGAAATTGTTTGTTGAAGAGAGCAGAATGGAACCCAACATTGGTCGTTATTGGTTTATTGGAATATGAAAGAGAAGAAAGTCAATAACAGAAAAAGTTGAGTAGAATTGATTTGTTTCCAATATGGAAGTCATCGATCATTTAAACACAAAAAAAAACAAGTCTTAATGATACTTTATATCTTGAACATCGATACGAATTATTAACATTATTTGATGATTTGTGACATTTCTATCATAGATGCTTTGTATGTGACATAAGAAGACATGTTTTTGTGGCATAAGAAGATAGCAAATTTTAAACTTGATCTAATCTAAATCTTTACGTAGCTTATTTGGTATTTAGGTTCGTAATAGTAATTTTTTAAAAAGACAGCATTTAGAATGAAATATTGGCTGTTTTCAATCTAAAACCAGGCATAGCATTTTGAAGATTTTATCCGCATTCTACAATTTTTATCCGCATTTCATTCACGTTAACAATTCTAAATTTAATAATTAGATTTAAAATTTAGAAAATATGCAATTATTGTATTTTGAACTTATTTTGACAAATAAGTTCTCTAAATCTTTCATAATCAATTATATAACTATGTATTATTAAATAATGTTGTAAATATTTGTTATTTACCTTATTATTACTTTTTTTTTATTTTCAATTGTCAAACAGGGAAAGAAAGTTTTATTTTTTTATAATTCTGTACTATAAGATATATCTATATTGGTCAGTTCGACCACAGTAATAAAAATCAAAAATCCAATCAAAATATTTAATATTAATTTCATACTTTGCCAAAAACAGACCAAACATTCTATATAATACTTGAATGCTATGTTTGCCATTTAGGGGAGACTGGGGAGGAGTGGGACACTGGAAGAAATAGGATAATCTAAATTTCTCCCTAATATTTAAATTTGTGTAGTTCACATTTATCTCACAAAGTAGAGAATCATTAAATGCTCATCAAGCTATAATGGCTGCTTATTTAAAGGAAAAC
>JAQIWH010006907.1:0-12167 GCA_034695005.1 Cryptops parisi
TATGTAACATTAACAAAGTGTGTAGCCTGTATAATTGTAATTCACTGTAATGTACATCTAACTACGTATACGACGTAAATATACGTAATTACACTATGTATACAAATATAATAATATAATACTGAAAAGTTAGCTATTCATCTCGTATTTATCATTTTTCGTTAACTAACCTAACCAAAACTGAGATTTATAACCATTATCTCTAGTTTACGTTAAATTTAATTCAATTTATTATTATTGTGTCCACAACCCGAGGACCAATTAAGTGATAATGATAATAATAAAAAATAAATAACATAATAAAAAAATAATTAGTAACATGTCAATTTGTATTTTTAATATAAATAGTTTTAATTACTAGCGTCCCAAACGAGATGAGCAGTTAACCCATAAGTACAAATAATGTACATTAAATATTGAACATTTCATTAGTCCCAGAAAAATTTGTAAAAGATACACATGTGGAGTTACACAATTTTACGCACATATATTTTGTTGCGTAAAATTGAAAGTAGTGTAAGTTTTTATATATAAATTGTATATGTACTGTATATATTTTTATTAATTTAACAACGTAACGTCTCATAGAAACAAAAAATACAAATTGTATATTCTCCAAAAATTATAATAAATAACTATAAATTTAATGAAGGGAGATAATATACTGTGTATAGTACACAATATATAAATGATACTGTACATGCATATAATAAAATATGCATAGCATCCCAATAAACGTGTGTGCGTATAACACAATCCATTACCCTGCCATATTACACCACGATTACTACGATATTATTTACACAATAAATATGTAATATGAACTTTCATCCTATCTTTTCTATCAAAATATTTGTCTATAAATAATCTAAAATCCATCAACAACGACGCACGTAATTGCAAAGTGCATTAAAGTAACTAACAGTGTTGTATTAAGAGAATGAGACCCTCTGCAATTCCATATCAATAACACGTAACACGCATTAAAATACAATTTCCACCACCACGACTCAACTTTGCAAAACTATTAAAGTCGACGAACTTCAGCATCTTTAAAATCGATACACTGTGCATCGAACATAATTACACACACACACAATGTATAAAAAAAATAACCGACAAAAAACACCATACAAAACATATAGCCAATAAAAAGCAAAACCTCACCTTTCCTGTAACGCCTGTCCGCCTTCGATCGAATACACCTCTCGATAGTGTTAACAAATGTTTGCAACGATGATGCACTCCACAAAAAAAAACTAAACAAAAAAAAAACCCACGTTCCTCGATATATACACACACACAAACTATACGGTACACTTTTCTGCACCTCGAAACGCACAACGAAAAATACAACCCCCCTTAGACGACAATGTGTGTTTCAAGTGAAAACTCCAACAAGACTACATAAATATATAGATATAATAGAGAAAAAAAATCCCACGTTGAAAGGCGTGGCACACACCACCACCGACGACCAGGGTCAGCGCACCAGATTTCTAGAGAGCGACAAAATGTGGTGTGGGAAAAGATGATCAAGAACGAGACCCTATGTTCACCAAACCTCCTTCCCCAAGTTTTCCCGGTAATCCGTAGGGAACGGGTGCGTAGGCGATGTAACACACCCACTGGGTGCCAGGTTTGGAAAGGAGTTGGTGCAAAGACGACGACGCCGTGTCGTCGTCGTCGGTCGTCGGCCGGCTCGTCCGCCGACGCCGAGCTCACGATGCCCGCCGAGCCCCGCCAATAGACGCCGCTGCAGCAGCCGCATGGGCCGCGCCGCGAAGCATCATGGGAAATTGGCGACTCCACCAACCAACATCGATGGGCGAATCGAAGGTTGCGTGCAGCGCGGATTGTTACGCGTTAAAGTGAAATGATCAAAAAAGTTAAGAGACGTGTGTCTGGTATAATTTTGTTGTTTTCCAAATATTTTTGAAATAATTTTCTATAAAATAATGGACATGCATAACTGTTGTTATGTAAGTTTCGGCACGCTCTCGTCTCAGCAACTGTTATTAAACAATTTAGTCAGAAAGTGAGCTGGATAACGATTGTTTTTTATTGCTAAAGCCAGTGCCCGAAATCTACTAATTTCAACGATATACAATTTACAAAGTATACGATATACAATTAATTTGTTAATTACGTATTATAACTATTGCTTCTTTCATTCAAAAAATAAAGTTTAGTGTTTTTATTTCAAAAAAATAACACCACGATGAAAAGCGACCAAAACACTGGCAAAACACACATTATAACGTTTCCTGTTTGGATGCTCGAAAAATTTCTAAAATTAATATAATAACAATTTTCCTTTTATTTTATCATATTTCTTGCGTGATTAATGCATGTTAGAGCAAATTTCCTAATTTTATCTTATTTGACAAAACGGTTCTCTCGAGACCCCATGTTGGGCGTTAACGTCTTGAAAAATACCTTGGGTGTGTGGTGGTGAGGTTCTAGGTTTAAAACCAAACATTCTAAATAAAAGAATTAGTTTGGTTAATTTTTATTTATCACTAGCAAAACTCGTGCTTTGCACAGTGTACCGCCATCATTCGCGATGGTAACAGTTTAACTACAGTTCAAAAGTTAGCAATTGAAAAGCGCTGTGCAGTGCAAGGAAGCTTAAAAAAGTGGTAGCAATGAACTGCGTAATACAGGGAAGCTTAAAAAAGCTGTAGCTAAAGATGCTGTGTTAAACAGGAAAGCGCTACAAAAAGGTAAAATAGTACTGGGTTTATACAGAAAAGTTAGTACTCTGCTTCGCACGATTTTCAAACCATTGGAGTCTATTTACGAAATTTTTATTTGTCGTCATGACAAGAACAAATGGCCAACAAAATTGCCAACGAAAATTCCTAAAAATTCATTTACTTGTATCCAAAGCAACTGCTATGCTAATTGTTCACATGTTAAAAATTGCTTTGTTTAATTATGTATTGCAAAGTTTATGAATTTATTTGAAGTTAATTTTTGTCTATTTAAGACGTGTAATGTTTAAATGAAAACAAAAAATTGTAAAAAAGTCCATTGGATTATTGACTATTTTGTTTGTTTGTTGTTATTACCGCAGATTTACATCCAATATAAAAAAAGTACAAAACTTAAAATTACAATAGATATTGATATAGCTGTTTGTCAAACTATTAGATTATCATATTCGTGATATATTTTCTTCACCCCTAAAACCTCATTTTAATTAAATTAACAAACAAGTACTGTATATTAAACAACCTTTTTAAGAATAAGCTTTATTTTCGATTTCTGCAATTTGCGATTCGATTTATGCGATTTTTGTTACATTGAACACTTATGCGATTTTGGATTTATGCGATATTTGATACATTGGACTATACAGTATATTCTCACAAACGCCAGTTCAATTCCCAGCTCATCCACAAACTCACAAGTGAAGCTAATATAAAAGAGTATAAATATAAACGGCACCCATTACAACACGATTGTAAACAACAAACCCTCTTTTTAATTAATTCCTAACCAGAAATAAACCACGTAAAGTTTAGAACCTTGCGTTTAGACTCATGTTGCTTCACAACATTCATTCACTCATGTGCTTTTCATATTTATCATCATTTACCGTTTGAGAATGAAAGTGTACGCAATTATCAGCTTTAAAATACGAATTTTAAAATGCAGTATACCTCATTATAACTATCGCCGCATAACAAGACATAAACTTAGTTTCACGCATAAATAATTTTTTACCATTTTATAAGCAGTTATAGTGATGTTATTACGCGAATTACTTGAAAACAAAATAGTTTATCAAACTGTTTTGTTTGAAACTGTAAGCACGATAGTTGGCATTGAATGGTAGCTAGTGTTATACTACTCAGTATTGTTTTTAAACTATTTTGTAGTCTATTGTCTTAAATGAAAATACTCCCTGAATTAAAACGACTCACCAAAAAACTTTGGTAACATTCCAAAAACGCTATTTTCTTACGAACCATTACTTCTAAAGTTCCACCACAGCGTGTATGCAGTATACATAATACACATACAGTATATATACGTAGGCAGCATATAATATATGGTAAACATATTGTATAAATATTAAACTTATTGTATACTTTATTGGTATATACTTATGTACCTTATAAAAACATCTTACAAATACATATGTAGCTTCACTCACACGTTACTATAAAATATTCTGATAATGAACAGTATATAATTTTTTAAATTAAAAAGAGAAATCTACACTATAGATCACGTTTTTGATGTTTGATATATGAAAAGATCGTTCAAAAAAAATAACTCGGATTTTCAATGACGTCAAAAATCTCACGGATAACTCGTGGGGGTCATACAAAATTCAACGTCGTTTCTAATTTATTTTATTTTATTTATTTATTTATTTAATAACTGGACATTCAAATACATAAACAAAAAATTAATAGTTTTATTAAATATTTTATTAATTAAATATTTTTATGTTTGTTTCACTTTTCAGTTGTTTTGGTGCCAACCAAATCAATGATTTATATGAAATCGAATAAAACATAACTCCATTACTGTCGCAATTTTTCCGGTTCCAATCATAAATTTTCAAACACGTATCCAAAGTCACTTAAACCAATTCTGAATAATAATATATTTTTTTTTAACCTTCATTTATGATCGATTTTTCTCGTCGGTATGAAAAATAAGGTAGATGAAGCGAAACGCTTTAGTAGAAGGTGATTTTCTCATTCGCAGTTAGAAAAGCTATCGATTGCAAACAATTGTCAAACGTCAACCGAAAAAAAACCGCGCTACGTTTAGTTCTTCAATAACAAAACCGGAGAAGCCCTGCAAAAGTAAGCGCCACCCGTCGTCGGAAACGTTTGCCAGCTTCTTCAGCAATAGTTTTAGAGAACTTTTATTTTATTTTTAAAACTAAAGCTTTCACTCACTCTCTCTCTCTCTCTCTCTCTCTTTCTCATGTCGGGCAATGAACCAGCACAGGACATAAAATTCAGTCAAGCTTAGACAAATGCTCCGGAGAGGAACATGTTGCAAATAAGCGCACACCAACGACGATGACATCAACTTATTTTTTTTTCTTTCAGTTTTCCCTTTCATGCACATTTCTTGACGCATAACTTGCATTAGTTAATAAAAAATATCGATACTACATAAAGAAGGCGATATTCCAGTTTAAAAAAGGTGACGAGTACATGCGTGTTGAAAATTTAGCGTACAACAGATAAAAAACAACATTATTTTTAGTAAAAATAACTTAAAAGATAAAGTACATTAGTTAATTAAAAATATGGGTACTTTATATGAAATACAACATTATAAAATTCCTTTTGTTGTTGTTTGTTTGTAAGTATTGTGTTTTGTATTTATGTCCAAATGTTCATTGAACGCAATTATGTCAAATAAAACAAATAAAAATAATATACAAAAATTTGTTATATTGTTCAAAACTGTTCGTATATAGAAAAAATGATGCGTTTTAAGCATACTATTCTAGAAAAAATATTTAAATGAAATTTCACGTGTCATCAACATAAATGTAAAACAGAATGCCTTCATTTTAAAAATAAACTTAAAAAATATATTTTGTATCAATGATTTTAAATTGCGACTCAATTAACACTGATTTATTCTTTTAAATTGGTGTAAATCTTTTAATTCACTGTATAGTTTAATAGTCACTGTATAGTATACTTAATGTCTCACTTTAAATTTGTGTACCAATATTGTAGTTCATATAATTATGTCAATGCTGTTTGTGAAGAAATACGAATCCGCATTTTAATCTCAAATTTTAATTATCATGTATCATCTTTTGTAAAATTCATTTTTAAAAATCATTTGTTAAAAAACTAAACAAACAAATTTTGTATTTTGACCCCAGTTGGTCGTTTAATAAATCAATATCAATATCAATACTCTTTATATAGCCTGCTGCCATATACAGATATACTATATGTGCATACAAAAAATCTATTTTCATTTTTGCATGTTTCGATATATGCGAATTGAAACTTATGAAATTTCTCATTCCTTTTAATATTCAATTTATTTGTGTTTCAAGTAATTCTATTTCGTTTTCTGCACGTTTAGATTTATGCGATAGTTGAGTCATTCGATATTTGATTTATGCGAGTTTTGAATAATTCCATTTTTGATATCTGAAATTTTTGATTTATTTATTTATATATATATGCAATTTTTGTTACATTGGATTTATGCGGTTTTTGACTTATTCGCATAATTTTGAATTATGCGTAAAACTTAATGCGGTTCTCGTTTTATACGGTTTTTTAGACTATAAGTAAATTCTCATAAACAACGGTAGATGTCAGTATATATTCAGTTCACAGCTTACTCACAAACTTACGAGTGAAGCTAACATAAAGTGTATAAATCACCTACCAAGCAATAGTATGTATATTTGTCATCTTTAACCGACAACTGATTTTAAACATTTATCAACATTGAAACGCACATTTCTGTCGCCCAATTCGTTCTAATTAACATCTCCAAACCCATAATTATGTAAACCTTCTAATCTAAGCAATTTCCGTACCTTCTAATTATCCCCAACAAAAATTCTTTAATTTCAATGTAATTTGTTTTGGTTAGAAAGAGCAAATTTTCGTCCTAACATGTCGTGTTTTTGTCACGTGATTTTTTTTTTATCGCATTTACTGGAAACGATAAACATTAATTATCAGCAAGTTTTTCTTCACATCAACATTAAAATAGAATGACAAAAAATAAAAATCCAAACATTTATGATTGATTGACGTGAATAGGTGGTGAGATCGCATAATGCAGAAGCAGACACCCTTTGGCAGATTTCTTTATTGATTGGAAAAGTTTGTCAAGCTTCTCGTTACTGCCACCAAGGTTGCATTACGTCGCGTTTCTAATTGGGTCCGGCAACGCCCTCAAGTCAAATGTGAGATTCTACATTCGCATCGGATAATCAATTTGCAAAGTAAAAGCAAACAATGGCGGCGACAAAATTCGCTAGTGATTTCACACCGTTGCTTTTGTAAATAATTCGACTTTTTGACATTTCCCGATGAAATTTCGCTCGAGATGCAGGGAATGCTATATACCGTTATGCTGTGACCTCTAGTGACTTTAAAATTAATAAACACAAGTTAATATGTAGTTGATTGAAATTAACAGCTTTTGGACGAACGTGTGCAATATTGAAAAATTTGAGCGGAAAATGTCAGAAACAAACAAATTTTTTAAAAAAGAGACATCGAAACTGATTTTATGTCTTATGAAAACTAGTTAAATAAATAATTAGTACTCTTCGGTTACCTGGCACAGAGCCGCCGATGGCGTTGCAGCTCGAAGATGAAGTGTTCGACCGATCACTGTTTGGTACACTTTGTTTATTGCGGTAAACATGCACTTTGGGTTATGATGACAGATCATTGGGTTACGTTAGGCTTGAGACAAACGATCAAGTTGAAATTGGACCAACTTAACCCAGTAACACGTCATCAAAAACACAAAGCGCGTATTTACCACAATAAGCAAAGTGTACCAAACAGTGATCGATCGACCACTCCACCTTCGAGGTGCAGCGCCATCGGTGGCTCTTGGCCGAATAACCGACAGTTACCAAGTTATTTCGTCAACAATATTAGGTTAATCATAAACAACTACATTAAAAATACTTTATAAGCATACGCTTTATAGATTTAAAATTACATTTAAAAGTTGTTTTTTTTTTAATATTTAAAAAATATTTAATTGGGCGAGTAACGTGATATTCGATTTACGCAAGTTTTGAAAAATTTCATTTTTGAATTAATTTTCGATTCTATTTGTGCAATTTTTGTTACATTCGACTTAATGCGGTTTTCGATTCATGCGGTTCTCTCTACATTGAACTATACAGTGAACCCTCTTTAGCCGCGGGTTTTGTATCCGCGGATTTAACCAACCGCGGGTCGAAAATAATCAATATTTTTTTTAAAAATCGATATTTCGAAAAATTCCTTAAACCTAAACTTGAATTTCACGCGAGTATAGCACTATACACTACTTTTGCCTCGGTAGTAAATAATCTTCATAATCTGGATTTTATGTCAACCCTGTTTACATATATGTGGATGACAATGTGTCTTTTTTCCACTGAATTCAAAAATATGAAAATTTTAGGTGTTATTTTCGATAACAATATGACTTTTGCCATCCATATTGAACATTTAATTAATACGTTTTATAAAAAAAATTTCATTAAAATATTTAAACGTTATTAACCGTTAAAGAAAAGTTTGTATTTATTAAAACAAAGATTCAATCAATATTAATGTATGGCATCATTCTCTGGTCTCAAACATTCAAATACCAAATAAGACGTCTCACTACAGCTTATAACATTATAATTCGAATATTTTTTTAGTTTTTCCCGATAGATTTTAATTTCAAAAAAGTTAAGACATCTCCTAAGACTTCTCACCATTCCCAAATTAATAACATACTACTAAATTTAATAACTCTTTCAAATTATTTTTAATGTTTCACACCGCCTGCATTCCTACAACAAATATTATAATGATAAAAATAATAGACGTACAAAAACTTCATATAAATTTTATTTTGATTCCACTACTCTTTTCTCTTTGTACAAAAAATATTTTTACAGTGTGTTTGACGAATGGAATTCCTTACCAGTCCGAATTAGGAAATTGTCATCTAAAATTATGTTTGATACAAAACAATTATGTATTAATGAGCTACTATACCAACATTTAAATCTTTGTGACGTGTTTTATTTTGTTAAAATTTGTTTTAAGAAAAAACAATAAAAAAATGCTGTGTAATTTATATGAAAATTATACCATTTCATATAACGGACTTGAGCATCCGCGGAATTTGATATCCGCGGAAATTCCTGGAACCAAACACCGCGGACACCGACGCCCACTGTACAGTATCTTTAACAGTAACAGCGTGCAAGTTGAAATTGTTATTTCCAACATTCTCCCACAAATCACATCGTAGAAAAAAAACGAAAGTACCAAAAATAAGAGGTTGTCGTCAAGTTTCAATTGTATCTCTTACTTGTTCAATTTTTCGAATTCTTTATTTTTATCGGTTTTAAAACAATTTTACGTCTATGACGTCATACGTGAACGGTCTACTCGCCTGCTATTCGACTGCCGCGATTCGAATGGTCGCCATCGTACCATCGTCTCTCACTTCGATTCGAAAATGGGCTCTAAATAATCTTTTAAAGTTATCTAAAATTCTGAAACCGAGTGGAAAGAATGCGCTGAAGTACTATCGTGATTCGACGAATGTCATTTAATTTATATCGTTTAATGTCAAATAATTGTATGTCTTCCTTTTTTAAATTTTTGATTTTTCGAATTATTTGTTTACATACGTAAACCGTTAGAGCAGAGACGCGTTTGGAAATAAAGGTATTTTTTGAGTATCTTCATTTTTTGAAAATGAAGGTATGTTTTAAGATTCGGTATTTTTTGATTCACCATTGTAAGGATATTTTTTCAGTTTTCTTCGTGCTATTGTTACTTTTTTGCTTTTGGTAGTGTGTTTCAGTAGTGCTTTAGTAGTTTTAGTAGTGGCTTTCAGTAGTGTGTTTTAGTTGCAATCAGCGTGCGTATTACCAACACGTGTTATCGAATTTTGAAATAAAACATCAAAAAAAAATTCCCGTCAGTTTAATGGACTAAAAGCTAGTATTGTTATAAACACCTATAGATTGCAGTATGCGTTTAATCTCCAGTTCACTCACAAACTATCAAACTCATTAAGTGATGCTACTTTTATAAAGAGCGTATAAAAGAAGTTTTCATAATGGTAAGCCTTAAAAAGCTGAAGCTATACACTGCAGTAGAACTTCACTAATTCGAACTTCAAGTGCGAACTATCCGAACTTGAAGTGCGGTATACAAAACATGCTTCATTTTTGAGCCACTCAATTTCAAAAGTGAAAACGTACAAATATAATGAAGGGCTCCGAGGAGCATAATGCTAAGCCACAATTTTAAATTGTTCAGCGAGTTGTTTTTCTGATGAGAAACTCCGTAGAATATCATACTAAGCAACAAAGTATTCTCCATATTATGCTGCCATTTTCTAGAAAATACAAGATGTGGTAAAGTAACAAGCTAGAAACGGTACTGAGGAACAGTTTGATGTAAAAAGGTCATTTTTTAAAAAAAGTGTAACTTAGCACTATGCTGCTCGAAGCTCTTCAAATGATCGTATTTAACAAATTATTTAATAAATTTGTATGTACTTGAGCTGTACATTCTATATGTTGTTCTTAGTTGGGTACGATCTATATTATTTTATTTTGAAACCATTTATTTGTTTATTTGCAATGTTTGCAAATAATATTACGCAACATAATATATTTTTCTAGGATATTTATGTAATAATTAGTAAATAGCCAGTGAAAAATAACGGGAATGATTTTGCGAAGTTCATGTTGATTTAAAAACAACATTAATTAGTTGATTCATTGTTGCCTTTATTGTTCAAACTTTTTAATTACTCATCACTTAAAAGCAGCGCGGTTTAACTTCGACTTACCTTACCTGTCGTCAAAAATTGTATGCGCCCCTTCAAGGTACAATCTATCATCTTTCCAACTTTCAGCTTCGAAGGCTTTGGGGTTCATCCGCAAATATGAACCATACACAACCACTAACTTCCCACTTATATAATTGTCGCACATTCCTTGACAACAATTTCGGGTCGTCAATAGGCTAGTGCACCCTTTTGGGATGTCATTTAATTGTCTACCAAGTTTCAGCTTTCTACGCCAACTGGTTTTTAAACAATTTTTGACAGGACAGACAAACTCACATATCTTTAATCGTAAGTAGATATGTTTCCTTTATTTCATATTTTGTTTTTAAAGATTAATTCTTGAGAATTCAAATTAATAGGTAATCCAAACGAACCCAAACTCCTGAGCCGTTCGGATTAGTGGGGTTCTACTGTATAACGCAGAAAAGTTTCAAAACGCGGTAGCAAATCGCTATGTTATGCAGGAACGCATTGAAACGGTATGCCGATGCGCTGTGTTGTGCTAGAACGCATTAAAATTAATGCGCTGTGATATGCAGAAAAGCTTTAAAAAATCTGTAACGCTCGTGCATTACAAGAAAATTTCGGTAACACAAGTTGTTCGAATAAAGCTTACTACACCAAAAAATGGTTTTTTAAAAAAGCAAGCTTTTTATCAATTTTTTTTTCTCTTCCACTAGTAAGACTTTCTGTTCCTTTCACTCTATCTTTTAGCTTCCACATCTTAGTGGCGACTAACTCGACTAATTGGACTCGAGATTTAGTACTGTCGTTGGTCGTGTAGAGAATTCCTTCTTTGCTCGTTTCTCGCGTCGCGTTGTCACATGGGAGCAAACATTACGCTACGACAAAATGAAATTTAAAGAAAAGACGACGACAAGGATAAGGACATTTTTTTCTTCTTTGGTTGAAAAAAAATACTCTAGCGTCGACGGGAGGAATGTGAAGAAAAAAGGGATAAAAAACGGGAAGAAAACAGTAGTATAAAAAAATTGACAATAGAACCAAAAAAAATGTCGTATTGCAATTCACTTAAGCGTTTACGCATTCCCATTTTTTGGGTAAACTTTTTTTTTACGGTTAAAGGGTGTTTCATGGAAAGTTGTCATTTGCACGCAAGTATATAGATACCTTTATAAAAAAAAACACTTATCAAAGTAGGTGTTAATAAAAAATAAGAATTTCAACAATAAAAGCATTATAAATGTAGTTGGTGTTCAGAATTGAACCGGATTTTGTGAGGCACGGATAAACACGTGGATAGTTATCCAGCGTAAAAAAAAAACAATATTTTAACACTGAACAAAATAAATAAAAGTACATTGAAAATGCTTTCTAAACGTACTCTTTATATACCGTGATATACAAATATACTGTACGTACATAGATAATGCAAAGAATCCATTTTCATTTTTCAATTTATGCGAATTGAAATTCACGCAAATCTTTCGGTAATTCGATATTCGATTTATGTGTGTTGAGTAATTCCATTTTTGATTTCTGAACATTTCGATTTATGCGAATTTAAATTTATGTGATCGTTGAGTGATTCATTATTCAATTTATGTGTATTTTGAGTTAATCCATTTCTGAAAGATTTCATTTAT
>JAQIWH010006908.1:0-12167 GCA_034695005.1 Cryptops parisi
TATTGTCTATCACCTTTCCTTTTATTGTGATGTCCCTATGGGATATAAAATTTAAAATAAAAATAAATAAATGAAGAATGTAAACTTGGAAAATATGTTTTCCTGCATCAACCAACTGTGTGTGTGTGTGTGTGTATGGAGGAGTCGGAGACGGAGTCGTGGAGTCGGAGTCGGGAGTCGGAGTCGCAGGGATCAGAAATACAAGGAGTCGGAGTCGGAGTCGAAGATTTCATAAACCTAGGAGTCGGAGTCGGAGTCGAAGGTTTCATGAAGCGACTCCACAGCCCTGGCCGAATGTAAGAAGAGCTTCAGCGAGTTTCATTTCCTCCATTTCATCCAGAACCTTTTGTCCCCTATAAGTTAAAGGGTGTGTTTCCTTGAGTTTTTGTTGAAAAATTGCTTGGCTGCAGCATTACTGCTACTTTGACCACTTTGTATAGCAGCCAATGCAAAACAGAGCTGGTCTTTGTTGTATTCAAGAACTGTTTCTGTTCTACAAATTTTATGTATTTTCGTACTATGGCAATGGCCCAGTTCACCCAAGCTAAATGCAATATTTGAAATTAACTAGGTAATGGCCCGTCAAGAATGACAGGTGCTGGAATACCCGTTTTGTATTTGATACACGTTTTTTAAATTCTTTTTACTCACTTTTTCTTAACTTTACTTGTGAGGAAGGTCTTTCCCACAATGACATCATAATCTCAAATAATTCCTTTTCTTGACAAAATACCCAACTTTTTTTCACATGCCCTGGCAGCAGTGTCCACACACACACACACGCACGCACGGATCTGGAAAAATATATGCATGATACATATATTATGACAATGAGATAGAATCTGAACTTGCCACCACAACCACAATAATTAAGAAGGTTTAATAATCAAACACCAGTAATTGAAATTTTTTATCACCCCTGCAGCTACAGTGGGGGGCAGGTTTTTTTAACAGTTTTACTAATATTGCAGATATTAGAGGTCACCCCGTGCAGAAACACAGGCGCTAGTTAATTAAAACATTTTCCAATTTACTTGAAAATAGCGCTTAAAGCGTTCAAAGCGCTCAAAACGAACGCTCAAATTTATCAGGTTTTGAAAATAACATTCAAAGCGCTCAAAACAAACGCTCAAATTTATCAGGTTTTGAAAATACCGCTCAAAGTCAAAGCGAACGCCGTCTGCCGCTGACCAAAACAAAGCCCACGAAAGCAGTCAAGCAATCTTTTAATTCTTTATGTATCTGTTCAAGATTGACTGATTGAGCTGATTTAAGATTTATCTTGAGCTGAGCTTGATGTCTATTCAAGAATACAAATCGCTTCAAAGAGAATACGAAGTTAGGTCGAAGCAGCCATTAGCTTTGCGGACAAAGGCGTTGGAGACATTGGAGACACGCATTCGCAAAAGCTCCGTTGCTGACATATAGATCTGGCCTTTTATTATAAAGAATTATTCAACATGACATATTGCTTTAAATATTATAAAATTATACTTACTACTCGACTGACCAGCTGAAATTATTCAGTTTTACGGCAATCCAACAGTATACTTTCACTTTCCCTTCCTGAAAAATATCTAAGACACACCCATCCCATGTGTCTGATGGATTACTAAAAAATGGCTCGTGCGGCTCACTTTACCCCTGATGGCCCACTTCACTTCACAGATAACAATAAAAAAATTGGAATTCGCTCCTTGTGAACTGTAAAAGCTCTAGCATTTCCGGGATGTTTAAATATGAACTGTCACGCTATATACAACTAAAACTACAAGACACTATTTAATATAACTATCTTTGTACTATATCTATAATAACTATTTTTGTAATAACTGTATCACAGTTATTATAATTAAAACTGCAATGAATAGTTGCATTGATGAAATGCTGGTGGCTGTAGTTGTAATGTAATCATTGGGTTGGTGTAGCTTGAAATACTAAATAGAGTAACAGTACTGTATCTTGGGACCAGTACTGTGGCCCCTTTTCAAGTGGCCTTCCTAACTAAAGAAAGACACCCAAGACCAAAACCAACCCCCACAAATCCAACTAATAGTCAATAATATGCATGTTTCTTGACTTCATAAAACGTTTTAAAAGGGAAAATACGGAATGTGACTAAAATGATTGCTATTTTTAATCTCCTTAGCGTTTTACCAAATTCTCCCCTTTTCTCCAGTCACTCCTACTTTTTTCCTTAGAAGTAGCCTATATAAGCCTATTTGTTAATCTCCCATTATTTCACTGCCCCACATTTTTCTGAAGTGACAGGATCAGCTTGTGTTTCAGTGTCATCTTACTTCAAGTGCATTTGTGGATTGGTATATTTACAAGGGTGAAGAAAAGAACTGAAAATAACACTGCAAAAAGAATTTCATGTTGCTAAAATCAACCAAAAACATTTTTGAAATTGTTTTATTGAGGCCTCTGCAAACTGATGCCGCTTACAATATTGAGGTCCCAAGCACGTGCTTCTTGTGCCTGTGTGGTGATCCGCCACTGCCTTGTATATAACTCAAGGAAGAATTCGTTAGTTCTTTAATATATAGTTCTAAAATATATGCTACTTACTGCATGATAATAATGAAACCTCTTTTCTGATTTGTTAGCATCATACAGTTTTAGTCGCTCCAGGGGCTGAAGATGCAGATTATGATAACAGAACTGAAGTAGCTGGTATTAGTATAATTGAATCACACTTTCTAAATCCAAGTCAAAAGTACGCATTTGAAGTGGACATATCCACCAACAATCATCAGAAGCAAGTACTAAAATATGCTTAATTGGTTCCTGGAAGCTCCCAGAGCTGCTTTGTTTGACTTTGCGTTATCGTATCAGTTGATACGATGTCGATGTTCCGTATCAGTTTTGAAAAACTGATACTTGGGCATTCGCAGAAGGTACAACCTGATGTTTGGGCATGCACAAAGGAAAAAATTCAGTTTAAGTTTACATACGCTTAGCAGACAAAAACACTAGTAATAGTTTCAATTTTCAAAAGGAAAACTAAAGTAATCTTATTATGAAATTAGTGTTCTTAATCGTTCAGTGTTTAGCAAATTTTACTGTTTTGTTTAGCATAAAGGATACAGTTAATAAAATATACAATTCCAGTTATTATACACCAAATAAACTTTTTTAGAATTAAATTAGAAAGTTTGAAATTATCTTTACTATGCAGCATTTGGTCAATCATCTCAAATTTGGCTTGAAATTCTGTACATTTAACTCAAAAAGCCTTTCACTTATCGACATTCTGGCACGAGTGCGTCACCAACTGAGCTGGCAGCAACCACCGGCCTTCCACACTTTATCGACTGCTTCCTTAACTCAACCAATAACGCTGAATGAACATTTCTTTATTCCTCATGTCATATGAGTATCTTTTGGGAGGATATTCCCATTCCTTTCAATTTTCTGGCTCCCCTTTGAATGCGTAGAATGAAGTGAGCAAAATTACCACTATCTTGAAATAATCAAAATGATACAATAATAATGCACTTGATTTGCACTTCTAGTGCGAATCAAATTTGCTGCCCTATGAGAATCAAAGTGCAGGCTTTTTCACAATACTAGTCTTGTAGAACAACGCAATTTTCTTCCAACTTTGTAACATTTCTGACGTTGTTGTATCAAAAGTGGGTGGAGTTGATTACGATGTTACAAGCAAAACAGATGTTACAAACAAAGCAGCTCAGGTGTAAACCATGTTGCAGAGCACAATCTTGTTTCAATGCTGTTTATGTAGGGATTCCATTTTTTAAAAATGAAAAATCGGAACTTAAAGCAGCGATAACTTGTCAAGTAAGATGGACCAAACTGCAACAAACAAAATAGATGCGAGCCACATAGTTGGTTATTGTCAATTACTATCGATTATTTTTAGCACTTGACTGGCAATTTTTTAATCCTTTATTTTTTCACTGAATTTTTACAATGTTACTTTGGTACTATAGTTCTTGTGGGGCCATGAATCCAAACAAGTCGCATGGGGTTTGTGGGCCATAAGTTGTGCAGGCCTGGTGTAGCTTCTTATTGGTCAGTCTGAATACAGTTGCCGTATGCCAAGGTAGGCAACTTGACCACGGCATCACAAATTCAAAGACATTGTAGTAGGAATTCACTAGTGAAACCACTAGGTTTGACGTTGACCTACATTTGAAAACACAGCGCTAAAAATACACAACAGTGGGAATTACCCTTCACTTGCATTACTACCCTAAATGCTTTACCTCTCAAAATGTGGTATGAGAACAACACACTCCCCCCCTGATAATATTCCTATTGCAATTTACCCAGTTTTGTTTGTGTATTTAAAATTATTACATACTTTTTATATCCACAAGTTTGTTATAGTGCGATTTGGTTGCTTAAATAACCTTTCCTCCTGTATGCACCACTTGTTTATAGCTAGTTTAGTTAACTATATTTTTCTAAAAGAATTTGTTTTCTTAAAAAACAAATTGTTTTCATAAAAACCGATTATTAAAAATTATTTACCATATTGTGGTGAAAAAATAATATCTGCATCTACAATTTTTACTGGCAGAAAAAAAAACATACCTTAATAACAAAAAGACTTCTTACAAACAAAAACTTTGTTTTTGGGTAGGAAAACTTAGTTTTTGAAACAAAAGTCACATGTATAATTTTCAGCCAAATCAAACCCACTGCAATCAGCGTGGGCCCATTTTTCGCAAAACACACATCTAAACCATAGCTCAGTTTTGGTACCAAATTCACCACAAACTAAACACATTTGGCCAATAAATCAATATTATCATCAAATTCGTTGTCATTGCATAACTTTGATTCATCAATTTCTTCCTCAGAAGACAATTCTTCAAAAGAAATTTGCCTAAGACATCTTTTCTTTATTTTATTTTTCCTTTTCACTGTAGCATTACATTCTGCTTTGTTCAATTTTATAGGCGATTTCTTTTCAACTTTTTCTGGCTTACGTTTCTTACTCTTCAAAATTTTTAGTTTTTGTTTTGGAACAATCTTTGGATCCTCCAACAACTTCTCCAGTCTATGCTTGGCTTTCATATCTTTACTTTCTTTTTATTTTTTAGTTTCCTCTAACACCGCTTTTATAGGAGAAGAAGTCATAATTATTGAGTGTTGCTTTCTGTTGCTTTCTGTTACCTTTTGGGATTTGTTTGTCATTATTGTGTAGTGGTTGGAGAGGAGATAATGATTGTAGGGCTTTTTTGAAATGGGATGGTTCTTTAGTAAATTCCGTGCGAGACTTTGCATCGGAATTTGGCTTTGAAGTAGCAGCTTCCGGATTTGCATACAGACCAGTTAAATTTAAACAGGTCTTTTTCTTGGTTTCAGAGTTCTTTACGATCTCTAGTGGTTCATTTCCTGAAAGGTGTGAAGTTTTATGACACACATTATTAAGGTTTCCAGGCACAGCATTACAGCCTTCATTAACAATTTTGTCAGTCTACATTTTCTTGGTCGATGATGATTGGAGTTTGAATCTCTGTTTCAGAGATGAAGTCCAAGTCACTGAATTTTTCAGGCTTAAAAGAAATGATTCTCGCTGCACTGAATCCTGAAACACCTTTCTCTATTGTTGCTACTTTGATGTACGCTTCATTGAAGATAGAAGCTACGCCGTTCACCTATATCTTCTGAAACCTGTTAGCCCTTAAGAGCTTGTCACACTGAATGTTAAACGTTTTTTTCTGAGAAGGCTATAAAAAGATAAATCTAAAAGCTGCAGTCTGTGTGAAGTTTGTGGGGGTATGGAGACAATGTGTATATGATTAGCCCTACAAAACTCATAGCTATCAGGTGAGAAATGACTACCGTACCATGGTTGTCTATAATCAGCAACACGGGATCTTCCTCGGTTGGCTTTGCATTATCTTTAAAATGTTTCAGCCAATCCAAGAAGAGGTCTTCATTTGACTATCCATTTTGAGAGCATTTGTAGATGAACCCAGCTGGCCCACCTCTTTCCAATTGAGGAGACATCCTTTTCCAAGGATAGATAAACATAGGTGGAATATATGCTCCAGCAGCACCTAAAGTAGACTATTGTTATGTTTCTCCCTCGTTCTCAACTGGTTACAGATCCTACCTGATGTTGCTTTTTAGGAGCTAATACCTTTCCAGGTTTTTGCACTGTTGAAATCCCTGTTTCATCCATGTTAAATATTCTGGTCGCTTTAAAAGAATGTTTCTTATAAACTTTTTCTAAGTTTGTAAAAAACAAATCCACTTCAGATTTGTTAAAAGCAAGAACTCTGTTGAGACTTGTTGCAGAGGGCTGTCTTAGGCTTAAGATTGGATTTCTTTTGCAAAATCCAGCAACCCAGTCCTTGCCAGCCAATTTGGTTTCTTTATTAAAATTAATTAATATTTAGCTCTTTAGCTAGATCATAGGCAAGTCGCCGTAGGTCAGTTAATGTAATACCATAGAACTGATTTGATAATTGCTTTCTTTATATTATCAGCTAATATTTATTTATTTATTATGATACAGTCCAAAGGACCAAACACCCGAACATAATACATGAAAAAAAACAACTTAAGATTAAACTAATAAATATGCTTTCTTGTGCAGGGGTGAAATAAGGTTTTCTACCCATGGCTGGTTTAGCTGTGCTTTTTGATTTTAGGCGGTCATGAAGAGTAATTCTTGGAATGCCTGTTTTGGCTGCAACACTTTTCACCGATCTTCTACTTTCAACCAATGAAAAGGCCCTTTTAAGGGTTTGCTCATTCCATTTACTTCTCTCAGTAGTTCTTTTTTTTTTATCTCACCATCTGGAAGACATTCAAAACAAACATTTAGATACTAGCGATCCCATAAAAAATTATGTGATAACTGGGGAAACACTGACACGCTGTCGATATTTCCCCATAGTGGTATGTTGACATTACCCCAGAAAAACAAGATGGTGGATGTATAATGCAACAGACTACTCTACACCTCAAATTTTAACAACAGTTATACTAAAATGTTTGTTAAATTATGTACTTTCTAGTAAGCTGTGTGATTCTATTCTTCAACAGTTAGTAAAACCCTCACCTTAATTAGTATAGAAATCAAACTCTAGATCAAAAACTGGGAAAATACCTTTTACTTTACAACTCAACAACTATTCCTGTATAGACAACAGAAACGCACTGAGAGCTAGTATCAGTGTCGAACACAATGTAACAGCACCATTCAGCACCACTTATCACTAAAACTACGACCACAAAATACTGTGTTGGTATTGTCCCAGGTGACGGAATTGCCTCGGTTTACCCTAAACAGTGATGCAATACGATGAAAAATTGTCTACAAAATGTGATTGTTATGGTAATCACATGGGGTCAAGAAATATATCCCGTGTTTACACTGTTGCTTTTGCAACATTCGTTCATTGTTTATATTCAAGTTGCTTTTGCAACATTTGTTCATTGTTTATACTCATGTTGTTTCGCAATATTTGTTATTGTTGACGCATGCTGGTTTCAGTCTGTCAGCTACCGGTATAGTATGCTGTCGCATACTATTCTTGGTGTCATTAATGTCTGTTATTTGTATCAGGAATGGTCACCATGACCGAGCAAATAAAAATAAAATTAAATGAATAACATGGGATGAGCTGACGGGCTGAGGCCAGCTCACTCGGCTGAGTCCAGCCCACCGATTTGCAGTCAGCCGCCAAGCTGAAGCCAGCACCCATTGCAGACCAGCGCGTCAACGGGCTAGAAAAGGTTTTTTGCAAGGCTCTCTTTTAGAGAGTGAGAGAACAAGCGATCGTATATAATTGTGTGTTAGAAAGAATTTATTAATGATTTGGGTAAATGGTTTTGTCATTTCGTAAATCACTGTGCAATTCATTGTTTATCCATAAAATAAAATGATCGTTGCATTAAAACAAATTACAACGTTTAATCTGCAAACTTCATTTTTATGATTCCAGTAAAACAAACCATAGGAAAATGGAAAATAGTAGGTAAAGGTGAAGGTCATTGATATTTGGAAAAAGATGGTAACAAATTCACAACACACAATTTGGACTAAAATTATTCTCTAAATTAATTACTGGACCTGTATCATATATTTAAAGCTATATTAAATACACTGGACCTTTAGCATGTAGGCTAAGTCTGGTGAGTTCAACAGTCCTATGAGAGCAAGAATAACGGTAGACAAGGACCCACATTCAGGAAACCTGTGCACCAGAAGATGACTTCCTCTTGTGATCTTAAAGGAGAGGTGCAAACAGGCCTGTGTGCTCTGACTACCCCCTCCCCACAAGTGCATAGCCATGGTGGGGAAGGAGAGGTCGCTTGTCCACCCCTAAATTTTGTTAAAGTGAAATAAATGAATTATGAAAATCATTAAATTAAAAATATATAATTGATACATTACAATATATATTTCGTGAAGATTGGCTTTTGTATAACTAGTATCCTAATAAGTCTTTCTTGTGCAAAAATAAATCACGAGTATGATTTTATTTGGTAATAAAATTTGTGTGAAGATAACCCTTAGATCAACCCCTCACCGAAATGCTGGCTACGCCCATGCTATTTCTTTCTGGCTTTTCGAAAGCCGAGTAACATGCATTGATAGATGGTGGGTAAAAATGTTACTCTTTGGGTTGTGGGGTAGCTTGATAGTGGAGATGGTTGAGCAGTAGGGCCTTAATACAGTACCTTAAGTGGTGAAAAAGCGGTGGTAATCTCGATGTCCAGTATTACTAAAGTTTATCTGGAGCTGCTTGCAGGAGGCTGGGTTAGGTTAGTTACCTCGAGGGGTAGTGCTAGTTTTGTTACATTATCAGCAGTGCGGAGCAATATTACTACCAACTAATTTTTTAACATTATGCAATAGTATGTATTATTCATTATAATGGTTTGTTGTATTCTCATAAAACACAATTCAATTGACATATGTTACTATATCGACAAACTTTATTGCAAGAATTTTATATAATATCGCATTTATTTTAAAACCCTTGAGCGAAAGAGTCAATTATTATTACATCAGCAGCAGTGCTTTGTAAAACTGCTACCATTCATTCAGTCACAAGCTTGCTTTGTCCATGAGAGTTGCAGTAGGTAAGCCCATTAACAACTTTTATCCATTTCCTTTGATCTGCTGCAGCACGAATATTGTTCTAATTCAAAAGAGAGACCCTCCCGCAGACTTTGAAAAGTTAATTTTGCCAATGGATCTTTTCCGGCTGGGTCTGATTTCCAAATCCGTTGTGCCAGTATCTCTTGAGGCATTTTCCGGACACAGCCGAATCATCTAATTTGAAATCTGTATATTTGGAGAAGTAGCGGCTCGACTCCAAAGTCTTCCAGGATTGTTAAACTTCACACTGTGTCGAATAGCATGAAGCTTGCAATCCTATGAAGAAACCTTATCTTGACAGCTTGTACTCATGATCTCGTTCTTTTGGTCATTACCCAAAGCTCGTGGCCATAGGTGAGATTGAGAAGAATATTGACTTGAAAACACAGTTTTGTCTTTTGGTTCAGCTCCTGCTTGCAAACAACTCTTCGGTACAACTGACATATTACTGTGCCAGCAACTCCAATTCGACTGTCGAGATCCCCATCCAGTGTCACTTGAGAATGAGACCCCGAGATACTTAAACTTTTCCATATGGGACAAGTTTTACTAACATGTGGAGTGCATTGTTCAGGTGTTCGAGAAACTATGATAGTCTTGGTTTTCACAGTGTTGATCTTCATGGAAGTTGATTCACATTCTAGTGCAAATCTGTTCAGTGCGTGCCTAAGGTGAGACTTTGAGGATGCAAATAGTGCGAGATCATCTGCAAAAAGCAGGTGGCTCACACTGACATTTCCGATCGTGAGACTCTCTTGGCCGAGACTGCGTTTGCAATCCTGTCCATGTAAATAATGAATGGGAGTGGTGAAAGTAGGCACCCCTGGCAGAGTCCAGCACCCACGGCGAACAACTCTGATTTGCACCCGCTTACCCAAACACAGGCCCATAGCCAGGATTATGTTTCAGGAGGGGCTAAAAAAAATTCGGGAGGAACTTTGTCACGAGTAAAAAATCTCCATTATTATTTTTATTATTTTTGTTATCATTTTCAAGAAAATAATTTTTTATGTTATTTGGTTTTTTATTCAGTGGAAAGTTTTCCTGTGAAAAAAAGTTGTTTATTTAAATCAATTGAATTGTTATCGAGAAATGTGTTAAAAGGTCAAGGCGATGACTCACGTTTTTGTAGTGGCATTGGTGGAATAAGAGTATGACGTAGGGGGAGTGAGGTGTTGTGAAGGAAGAAAGAAGAGTTGGTGGGCAGTCGTTGTAGAGCAGCAGAAAAGAAAAGTGCTGTTTGTGTTCGAGGAAAAAGTGTTCTTGAGTAGGAAAAAGAAATCATATCGTGTTGTGATTGTGCACTAGCAACATGGTAGTTTTCTTTTACGGCAATGAACTTTCGACGATACACCGTAATCAGGTATCGGCGCGAAACATCACTACACACGAAGTGTAGCATTACTGGAGCTTTCAGAGAACAAACGTTCGACGCAACGGACTTACCTGTAGATTCCTTCATGCACTTTGGCTTGGGAATGGACAGAATTTATGATGGCAAAAAACAGAACTTTTACGCCATCAAGTAGTGGTTTGGTAGTGTGAATTCGCGAAGAGTTTAGTTTATAATGCGTTTAAGTGAGTGTAGTCACAACGAGCAAAAACGAGGATAAACTTTCCTCAAACCACGGGTTAAAACTTCCACTGCGTGGCCAATCGCCCATCTAATCTTTATGTTAATAAATTGGAGTTATAGTGTTTCATTATAGTGTTTCACAACCCTTTATTGATGTTCCCGTCCCCTCGATAGAGTATCCCTTTTCGTGAATGAGTGGTAGCAGCTCTGCTGCGTTCAACTTTTTATCTTTGAATGCATTTTTATTTAATCTTTACCTTTAATTTTTTTTTAATTGCCGCTTTTCTTGTACTGTCTCAATACCGTGACAGTAGTTGGTAGCAGAGCGTGGTTATTCTTATTTTTTTGCTTGTATGTTTTTTGTAAGCATTGTGGTGTTTGTAAACAAAGTAGCATACGTGAGGTTGAGTTGGTTGCGAGTTGAGTTACTGTTTTGTGCATCTGAAGGACAGTCGATGTATCACCAAGTGAGTGAACCATCGGAAAGAGTGGAAGCGCCACAGATGGCACAAGCAATTTATAATCTTACGCAAATACAAGAAAGACTGTTTAATCGTATAGGCAGCATAGAAGAGGTTAAGATTAAAGCACAAATTCAGCCATTCGACTGTAAGGAAGTACAAAGTTGGGTACAACAATTTGTTACCTTCTGTGAATTATGAAAGATTCCAAGCAAAAAATGAAGCCGATATGCAACTCTGCATTTTACAGACAGGATTGAAATCTGGTACACCAGTGTGTTTGGCGAAGTACACCCTACTTGGGCTGAATTACGAAGCGCTTTATTACAGGTGTACGAAGCACCTCATCTGCAAAAGCAATTTCGGAAGCAAATGTTTGAGTTGCGTCAGGAGAAAGTTCCGTAGAGGAATATGCGGACCAAATGCGGAAGTTGAGTTTGCAAGCGATGGACATGTCCAAATTGGACAAAGTGGCCTATTTTACCAGAGGTTTAAAAGCACGCACCCGTGAAGAGGTTGATTATTGTGCTCCACGGACGATGCTGGAGGCAATAAATATAGCGAAGAGGTATGAAGAAACGCACTTTGTACATCCCCCACAAACCTATCGAAACCTGGATGCCAGAACGCACCCAAGGAACGATGGAAGAGCGAATTGAGAAGAACCTATGGAAGTGGGCTCTATTCGTCAAAAGAGACTCAATGAATCTCGAAAAACCCATAGAAGCTTCTCGACGTTTGTGGTGAAACCCGAAAACCTGGCTGGTGAAAGAAGAGAGCTGATAGAAATTCAAGCCTTCCTGAATGAAGTAGAGGTAACGGCCATAGTGGATTGTGGCTCCACAGTTAACGTGGTTAACTCCACAGTTTGTGGGAAGTTTTCCCTGGACTTTGTTCAGCAAAACAATGAGCCCGTTAAGAAGCCATCCATAAAAGGATGTCCTCCAAATAGGGGGGAGGGGGTTGTTAGATTTTGGACAAAGCATGACAAGAGGGGGGACGGGGGAAACAAATTTTGGACGTCCGTCTAAAA
>JAQIWH010006909.1:0-12165 GCA_034695005.1 Cryptops parisi
GACGAGTTTCAAGTACTGTTCCATGGGAATATTATAAAGGCTATTATAACAAAAATCTTGAGTTTAGAATATAACAGCACCTTGATAGAAGAATTTTATTGACCTTGAAATGAAATTTCACGGAATTCGCATTTTTACATTGGAAACTATTAGTCGTAGCTACCAAGTAATATTTAGAAAGTTGTAGGCAATAATCGTAATCCAGTGTAGTTTCATTTACTTCTAACACAATCCAACTGAAATGAAAATTAAACAAACAATAGATATTATAAGGCAAGATGCAGCTACAACAACTTCTCTGCAGATCACCAATATTATGCAGCAGAGTGATCACGCAAATTCGCATTTAAATTAACCATGCAAACAACTAAAATTACTCACCTGCATTGTATTGGTGTTCTGCAAAGAAGCTATTGTAGCAGCTTGAATAAACCGGATTTTTGGATAATAATATTAACAAAGGATAAATCGAGTTTTTTAGTGTAAATAAAAATTCTATCGGCAGTGCAACGATAGAAAGCCTGAAAAACTTGTAGCCATGTGCTTGACAGGAAAGCATTGCAAAGCTTTAGCGATTAGACGTTATGCTGGAAAGCCCTCAAAAGCTATAGTAATGCGCTGTGCATGGCAGAAAAGCATCACAAGCTGTTGAAACGTGCGTTATTATGCTTTGCAACAACAGTTAGTCATTTATTTTTAAACTCATATTGTTTCGCAATATTTATTATCGTTAAAATATCGATTTAGGTATAAGTTTCGGCAATTTTGCACATGGTCCTCTTTTTGTCTACCATAGCTGGTGAGTAAGAAAAGCATAGCAGGTTGGTCTTTTATTAAAATAGATAATCGCTATCTACCTCTGCTATGTTAACAAAACTAATCATTATGATCAGTGGTGGGGCACCAACTACTTTAAAAGTAATTCAACTGAAACTAGTAACTACTACTAAATTAAGTAATTTTAACTACTAGTTAACCTCAATTTTATGAAAATAATTACAAGTACTTTTCTAACTATTTTAAAGTAATTGAGTAATTGTAACTACTTTTTTCAACTAGGTCTTCACTGTGACAACTGGCTAGTACAGAAAATTAACATTATTTTTATATGTTTTAATAGTTGTTTTACTATTTATTTCAAGTTTCAACTAGAGTTTCACCCTCTTAGTGTAAGTATTTGATCTGTTATACTAAAAAGACGCTTCACAGCGACACTGCAAATTTCTGAAAATTTACAGTAGTTATTTATTAGCATTATTGATAGTAGTTGAACTAAATAGTAAACTACCATGTAAAGTAGGTAGTTGTAGTTACTTTACATAAAGTAGTTATATACAACTACCCAGTAATTACTGTAAAAGTAATTTAACTAGTAGTTAGACTAGTAGTAGTTGAACTACTGCCCATCACTGATTATAATTACATTTCATTCATATTACTATAATTGATTACAATTTGTCCACAACTGTTACGTTTTAATAACGTGACGATGGTACAACACATTACTGATTGTTATTTTATTTTATATTGTGTTAAAGATTTATGGTTTCTAGAATTAAGACATTCACCATCGATTTTTGCTTATCTCTGTCGAAAGTTCAAACAGTGATACATTAGAGTGGAGAGTGATTTTCGCATAAATCAAAATGGCTTGCATCATGACAACCAGTTAATGAGTCCTTTTAGTCACCTTTGACATCCTTGGTGAAGACCCGAGGCAAATCCAAAACACACACAAGGTTTCTCGGACAAATTGTAATACTCTCAACAAGATGAATATATTATTGAAAACAAAGGTAAATTTCAAACAGATTAATAAGAACGATTCAGAGCCCCATATTTCTTGAAGAAATATCGTTATTTTTTCGTGAAAGTAAAAAAAAATAGATAATGACGTCACTTTTAAAAACGAACGTGATCACAGAGTTAACTCGAACAAAAATCGTAACAAAGTATTAAAGAATAGTTGGTTATAATTCTGATATTTCGTGTTTCGGACAAAATTAATCATTTCGCGATTTAATGCAATCAATACGATACAATTTATTATTCTGCAATATGCTAGGATTACGTTTTATTGATTACCAATTGCCAATTTTAATGTAAAATTCGTCTCAGCAACTGATGTGAAAAATAAATAACGTAATAAAAATATCACTCGAATTGGGATTACAATTTTGAAACAAAAGTGATGTTTGTTTTTATGTTCTTTTCGTGTTGGGAGACAAAGTCGTAGATATTGTTTACTTGAGTGAAAAAAAAACAACCAACTTTTCGGAGAATTGCCTGTTTTCTAAGTCATTTGAAACATAAAAGTGTCGCAAGAATTCTTTAGTGCGTCAACCAATTCTTATCCAATTGCGTGCAAATGCTACAAGAATAGTCTAAAAGTCAGAACCTTCCTGCACTACGTCAAACGTTGGAATGGAATTTAGACACGGGAGTTCTATGATTTGTCCTCAACATGTGGAGAAAAAAGAATTATTAATCACAAAAAAAGAAACTCTCCAGTGACAAAAATGGCGTGAAAGTAATCACGGTGTATATAATTGATAACTTGAAAGCAACCCCTTATTAAACTGAAGATTCATCAACTCAGTATGTTCATCATTTATAAATACCTCCACCGAAAGAGTTTCAAAAAAATTGTAGTAAAATCCTCAGATGATTAAAAAATTGCGGATAATTTTATCTAAGAAGTGAAAATTGTTACGCATTTGATGTAGAGTATTGTACTGCAAGATATTTGAAGTTTGTTCAATTGAGAAGCTGATATTTTATGGTTCATTTTCTTAAACGAGTGCCACTGTACACTACATAACATCAACAAAGTAATGATTTCAGTCTATCGCCCATTGTTTACAATCAACAAAAACGTCCATTTTATTACTGTTGTAAACTGCATTGAAACGCTTTGTTTTTCTCCACGTTACTTTGCAATTGAAGGAATCGGTACAGTAACCGGTGAGTTTCACTTTTTGCCGAAAATCGTTTTTTTTCCCAGTTAGATATCCTTTTTTCGTAATTCCGCGTCTTTTCGTGCAAGAAACAAATTAATTTAATGCTCAGATGACGATACATTATAATAGAGGGCGCTTACAGTTGGGTGCATAAGCCAAGTAAGCTTCACAGCTGCCCGGCAGCTCTTAATTATTTGTTGTGTACTGATTTTAGAACCAAACGACACACAGCCCTATTTCACGTTTTTTATTGTAAAAATAGATATATTACCAGCAAAGTATTTTTGATCAAAAATTTACAACTCACTGATTTAAATGAAGACACTGAACAAAGTGATCTGTACATATCTAAATGAAACATTTTGTATATTCTACTGTTTAAAACAGTGTCGATACTGTAAAATTTGAAACGTCATATGAAACGTGTTCCTCGGTCTAGTCAAATTTTAACCACAGATGCTACACAACAAAACAATGCAAAACGTCCATATAAACATGAGTCCGGAAATGCATACCCAGTTGCAGTAATGGGCACAAACTACTTTCAAAGTAAGTCAACTACCAACTGCTACTAAAGAAAGTAAATTTTAACTGTGTCAGTGCTTTCAGATACATAAAAACTAATACAATCTATAAAAATTAAAATTAAATAATAATATCTTCCCATTAGCGACCCATTTGAATTTTAATATAAACATAAACAAAGTGAGTGTACTCAATGAATGCTTTTCTCAAGTCACTCATAACAACGACAATTCATGGCAATGCCAGTGTAACGATAAACAAAAACTTTAAAAAATCCGAAAAAAGTTTATTTATTTATTTATTTGTCATAATGGCACCAGCATAGAGTAAAATACACTACAAACATTAAAATTATCGAAATTCGATTACAGCAAAAAACGAACAACACTAAACATAAAATGTGTATCATAAAAAAAAGTATCATAAAATGACCCAATTGCAAAAACTACACTTGCAAATTTTTTATTTGCATTTTTGATTTACATTTTTCAACTTGCAAAGTTGAAACATGTTAATGAAGACGATGACCAATAAATAGATGCTTTGCGTACAATGACATCTAATCTAATCCTTGCTCAAAATACGAATTGTGAGATTTTATGTATTCGTCGCGCTTTAAACATGTATGGCGTAATGCTGATTATTGCTTCAGATGGGAATATTGCAATCATCACGCCATTCATGGTGAAAGTCTGGGAGACAATAAATACCATTTGGATATATTGGATATATTGCCTTCATGCATTTATTGCAGTGAGTGTCACACAAATCATGAAAATGTAATAATTTTATACGCATATTATGTGAGTTTAATACTCCAATAAACAAAAATGGGTACTTATGGGTTAGCTGTCCTCGTTTAGAACGCTAGTAACAGTAACCAACATGCTGTCTACAGTACAAACAAGAATATGCAGGATATGGATTTGTATCTGTTCCTGTTTTATGTTCCATAGTACTGGAAAACTGTCGAATTGTTCAATAAAATAGTCATCGATTATTAAGATGCCCATTGTGGATTAAAAATACTATACTAGTTGACAATGAACAGCGAGTTTTAGAGTATTTTCACAATGATTTCGCGCTGTGTGTATACCACTTGACCATAAACTGCTTCGTGATAAATTAAAACGCCAAAGCAACCAACAAAACTGCGAAAGACCTGAAGAATACAGAATGAAATAAAAACGATTTGTATTTTGTTTGTTTGGTTGAAAAGATGCTAATGGGTTCATGCTATCATGCCAACTACAAGTTTCTCTTCATGTGCAATGCTTAGAACTACTTTTTTTTAACATTGCCGTAGTTGAAAGGTGAAAAAGCTTTTTTAGCCAAAGGCACTGACTTGTCAATTAGAAGAACCCCAACACCAAAAGAACGTTTGAAGAAAAGTTTGAGCATGATTTGAAGCAACACCAGCCAACACATGACGTCACGTTTCACGTCACGAAAATCGCAGTTTAAATCAAATAAAGTTTATTGTAGATAGAAAAGTTTGACGTGTAAAACCCCCTGTAGCTTATAATTTCAAGAAAATGATTCAGTGCCACGTGATGTCAATTCAAGGGGGCGCCTAAGTAGGTTAACAGTTGGAAGACACAATCCTTTACAGTGATTTTAGAACTTCATTTCCTAATAACACGAAAACCAAAACAGATAGAATAAAACAGTTTTCAACATCATATCCATCATCTCTGAAAGTTATTTTCCCATGCAGGTTTGTACACAAAGTCATTAAAAATGACGACTTTCAGAAAAAAACTCATTGCGTTGTTGGGTATAGTCAAAATCAGGACACAGGTGGAAAAAGAAGTTTTAGAAATAGGTATAGACGATATCTACCAAGTTTAACTATTACACGTGCATGGTACTTGTCACACTTTTTTAGCTAGATTTTAACTATATATTTTGACTATATATAGATTTTGACTTTATATACGCAACGCTATAATGCGCTTTCTTCTGAGGAGTCGCCATTTTTAATAATTACACGTTTCTACGACACACACGCCACCTACAGAACATGTTGACAACCGTTCCACTCTATTAATTTCTTTTTGTGTTATTAAAAAACGAGGATGTAAAATTATAGTGAAAAATCATATCTTCCAACTACCAACCTACTGCGCTCCCCTGTATATTCATCCAGAAACATAACATAGCATGTTTCAAATATTTTTCACACATTTTCAGTAAACATTTTTGTGAAGTGTTTTCGAAAAATGTACGTTTTTCTAATACTTTAGGGTGTATTAGAAAACTGTAAAAAATGCATTAGCGTTCTGTTGAACTGAATCATTTGTCCAAATAGTCTTAATCATAGTCTGTATAACCATGACCCGTATACTACACAGTTACATCGCATCATGAATCTGTCTGCAGCAAGTCTGATAACATAAAATATGCTCGTTAAATTAATTTTATTTTTTAAAAATCTCGCATATAATTTGATCGTTTGAAATCATTGCCACTCTCGTTGATGACGTGCCAACTTTTCATTCCTAAAATAGAATTTACGATTACCGTTAAAAGATAAACAGTTGTAACATAAACAGGCATAGCAACTGTTGACTTCCACTGTGTTAAAAAAAAAAAAATCATCAAGATAAATTCGTGTCAAGGAATAATAATTTGCCAGTCATCATGGTATTTAGTGCAGCAATTCAAGCATCTTAAGTAGCGAAGAGTGACTATTACTCATTGGTCTGGTACGCTCCATACACTCACTCCCTGTATGTGCTGTCGGGAATTTCCCTTTCGAAAAAAGTTTAGTTTGGTGTTTGGATTAGTGCTTGTGTCTGGTTTTTATTTTTTGAAAATATATTTTTATCCGTGATCAAGCCCTCGGTATTTAGTAGAGGCAAAACGTTGGATTTGAATTTTTTTTTCAAGGTTACCCGGTCAGTCACCAAGGTAGGAAGTTTTTGTTTGTTTGTATTTCATTATGTAGTTCCACTTTGGGTTTTTGTAATAAGTTACTACGGATAAGAAAGTGCAAATCTCATGCGTGTAAGTACGGTTCTGAAAGAAATATCGATATTTTCAATGTTTAAAGATGTCCTGGGCACACGCAATTTTTGGTGGGGCGATTGGAAGTTAAAACGTTTGTGAACAGCTATGACGTCAGCGTCTTGCCAATAAGTTTTCATTGATTAGGTAAGAAGTTGACGTCACAGTTCTCCACAAATTGCTCGAATTAACATATCAAATATTGCGTGTGTAATGAAGATTTTATATATATAAAAAAAATTTTTAAATGAAAAAAAATTAGTGTCATTTGACACTCTTTAGAAACTATGTGATACATCGCACGAGAATGTTCGCCAAGGGGGTGTTCCTGACGTTTTTCAATAGACAGCCCCCCAAAAAAATGAAGATGATATTGAATTCAATATCGTCTTCATTTTCAGGACTGCCCATTATAAAAACATACTTGAACCCCCTTGGGGAACATTTGATGGATCCATAGTATGCTAATATTAATGTGCGCGCTTATCAATGACGATTCGCAAAACATCAGCACACAAAGAAATAAAAGATCATTTCGTGAATTCGTGCGGAATTCAAGGACACTTAACTACACGGCATTATTTTCTGGGAAAAACGACGTCAGGGAGAATAAACAATAAATTTGAGCTAAAGGCTCATAACTCATCACTTTGATGGTTCGAAACTTTACACTGTAGTTAGCGCCTCGCCAAAACACAAGCGTTGTATACTGTAGTTTACTTTATTCCAACGACCACCACAAAACATCAATACTTCATTGATATCAAAATCGGAATTAACGACCCAATCATCAGAAACTCAACACTTCGAAGTGACGAGTTGTGAGTTGCAATATTTAATATATAATTATTTTTTTTTGTAAATATTGAAACAGTAAAATTAACATTTAAAAAGTAAATTGTAGTAACTCATGCACTTAAATTGATTTCCACAGTTCTTGCCGTTATTAAATTTCCGATGGACATAAAAACAGCGATAATTCTGGTCACCAACGAAGTTGGAGAAGAATGGCGACGATTGGCAAAAGAGCTTGGTCTACGTGTAACCGATATTGAGGAGATCGAATATTCCTATCTACACCAAGGTTTAAGAGAAATAGTTAACCAAATGTTGAAGCTGTGGATGCAAAGAGAAGGTTCCCGTGCTACTATAGAAAAACTTGCGTCCGCCTTAGTTCGAATTGATCTCCCTGTATTGGCCACCGCAATTTTGCCTGGTATAGTCAACTGAATTTTGTGTTTCAATGCAATCTCAAAGCAATAAATCGTTTCACTGGATGTCTCGACTGTCCTAGATCACTCGCTGAATGTGAAATCTTAAAACTCCGAATAAAAATGAGAAAAAAAAAATGTATATATTCTGAATGTATTTCTAGGGTGATTATCAGAAAAAAATTGTTGTGACATTATTAAGTCCTTATAAGTTTCTTGAATGCTCTATATGTAACTTAAGGAATTCCATTTCCATAGTGTATTCTGTATGTACACTCTGTAATTAATTCTGCTCTGTGATTAAACATTTTGATTATATCCCGTATTTTATTTTCATGCAAACTCTGCAACGGGGATGTCAAAACTTTCATGGATCTCACGACCCACTTTTATAAAGTAACAAAATAGCATTGGATAGGGGACCCATCTAGCTTATGTTGTTAAATTCGAAAGGAGTCAAAGTGGTTATTTATTAATGCATTTTACTACAACTATGCAAATTGAAGAAGTATAACTTCACATTCTAATTTCACTTTAACAATTTATATTCTGAAACAATTTATATTTCCCACAGTTTGAGAAACCCTGCTCTACAGCTTTTCACGGACTGTTGATTAGCTCATGAGGTCACATGAACCTTATCCTTAAGTATTAATGTATTAATCTTTAGATTTAAGCTGACGAAACAACGTTTTCGGTCCAACATTTCAAAGTTTGAATGACTTCTAAACAACATTGACTGCAAGATCATCGAAAACGACAGTATGACAATCCGATGTTTACATAAAACACTACTGTATATCGGTATAAATTTGAGACTACTAATGTATATTAAATAAAATAAAATGCTAACGTACATTAAAGATTGTACACTAATGCATAGAGCATGTACACCAATGTACATTGGAGAATGTACTTTACTAATATACCTTGTATCAGAAAATTTTTAAATACACGTATTAATATTCATTCTTCAAGTACATTGCAACGCTGGTGACATGTTAATAGTACGCAAGTGTTGCCAGCAATAAATATTCAAGTTTGTCAGCTTCATTATGAGCATTTGCAGACAAAAGAGTGTATAAAATTCGAAGTGTATAAAGTTAAAATTTTGAGGAAAAAATAAAATAACATTCTTGGAATATTAATTGCAACCTTTAAAGATTTGGAATGATGTAAAGTAGTAAAATAGAACCTCCGATCCGCGGGGAATAGGTTCCAAGCCAATCCGCGGATACTTGAAACCGTGGATAGTAGCGAACGCTATTTATTACATGTAACTTATGTTTTTTTTCTTATACAATACTTTACTACATACATACATACCCTATAAAAGTTTAACTTATTAAGTCGACAAAGTAAGAGATTAACAACAATAACTAATTATAATAAAATAAAACAATGCAATTTTAAAATATGCTCTTTGGCATATCTGAATTGCCAACAACACCACTGTTATTTCGCTTGTTAGAAAGCAATATTTTTTTTTAAATAGATAGCCACAAGATTTCATCACGATACGTACTAAAAACATTGGGCAACTGATAAGCTTATGAATTTTAAGAAATTTGCGTATAATATAGTACTGAGGTCAACTACGATAACTGAAACCGCGGATGCTGAGTCAGTGGATACGGGGGTTCTACTGTACTATTATATCGCAGAATGGAACAACATTGCAAAACGTTTTTCGACATTTATTATGGTGGTCACATGCTTTTGTTTAATTCTGCATACATATTAATGATTTAAGAAATCATTGCCACTCTCTCTCTTTCTCGTTGATGACCTTTTCAACTTCCCGTTCCTAAAATAGAATTTTACGAGTAGGGTTAAAAATTGAACAGTTGTAAGATAGCAGGCTTAGCAACTGCTGACCTTTCACTGCTACTGAAAAACATTATCAATTCGTATCGAAGAATAACTTGTCAGTCGTCATGATCTGTAATATGTACATCAATCTAAGCAATTTGTTTTTCAATCGAGGAAAGTTACCCTATTACTCATTGACCTAGAACTTGGAGTATGTTTTATCACGGCTAATAATATACTATATAGTTTCTTCATACGCTCCTTTTGGTGTTTGTTCCGTTATATATCCACCAGGAAATCCCCTTCAGAAAAGAGCCAAATAGCCAATGAAAATCGACTGTTCCAGGAAGCATATAGCAGGATGCTGTGGTTGAAACTAAAACTTTTCAAAATCTTTCAACTAAAAACCAGACACTGCCTAACCGTATATTGTATCACCCCCTAGTTGCGTTTACGTCTCATCAGGATTCTCCATACAAGTAAGAAATCTAAATCTTTATACAATACACCTATTTATGAAATACCATGTATTTAATTTTTCATCAAGCCACTGTTTTCAAAGTCATGTGTATTAGGGCTGATTAGGATATACGTTTCTGAGACGTGTCTCAATTTTCAGCAACTTTTGCTTTTATGAAACAAAAGTAACATTTCGTTAAACGAATGATTGTCACCTGTTAGATGTAACGTGTACAATAACGATTCAAAACAATTTCATAACAAAATTTTCACCCACAAACTAAAGTAAAAAGTCATTTGGTAAACTATTTGGCGAATTGATCCACAATGAATTGAAAGGAATCGGGCAATATAATGATAAGCCAATATATTATATTCCCTTCAATTCAAGGACATATTATTATTATTTAGTATTATTAATTTTCAACACTCCCTGGGAGTGAATGGACAAAAAAAAAACCACATACAAAAATAAAAAATAAACAAAATCTCTCATATACATTGTACTAAAAAATCTCGGAAAAACGGCATGAGGTGCGATAGTAAATCTTGACTCAATGCTCATCACTCACCACTTTAATAGTTTGAAACGCCAAGAAAAGATGCATGCGTTAACTTAACTCTAATCTAAATTACTATGACGTCAAAATTAGTTTTGTCAAAGAAAGAAAGAAACTGTGACTATTCAAGTGATGAGTTGACACCTTCACAGTCCCCTACCGTAGTACATAATAATAATTTCTTTCGAATATTCAAAAAGTGAAATTAACAATAAAATATTGTTGTAAAATCATGTATATTACTTCTGCTTAATAGGTTACGATGGACATACAAAATGCGATAGATCTGGTCGCGAGACAAGTTGGTGCCAGACAGTCGCGACCAATGGCAAGAGATCTTGGGCTATCCGAGAGCGAACTTGATGAAATTCAACATTCCTGTCGACAACAAGGTGAAATCGTTTATCATATTTTGCAGCGATGGAGGCAAAAAAATGGTCACGAAGCTACCGTAGAAAAACTTGCGTCTTCCTTAGTTCGTATTGATCTTCGTGCATTGGCCGCCGAAATTTTTCCTGGAATAGCCTAGTCGACTGAACTTTGTTCCAATGCAATTTCGGAGCATTACGAAATCTCTAGATCATCGCTGAATGTGAAAGTTCGAGAGTCCGATAGAATCGGTATCATATATTCATATATTGTTATATATTTCTGAGCTTATGAGATCTCTGCGGAAATATATTATGGAATACACGATGTAACTTAATTCGATTTCTAATCATACTTTATATTTGTACTCTGTATTTGCTCTCTCCTACTCTGTATTACTCTACTTTGTAATTGTAATTGATTTTAATACAAACAGGGTTTTCGTTATTGGACTGTTGAATATTCCATAAGGCTTGGAAAATCTTACCAATCTCATGTAGCGTTTTATTAATCTTTAGAATTAAGACAATAGAATCCTTTTTTTTTAAAATTGTTTTTTGGTCTACAAATATTTCAAATGACCTTCCAACATTAAATGCGGGATCATTGAAAACTAAATATTCAATTTCAATGCTTAATACCAGTAACTTTGCGACTGTAACATGTATAACTTTTCAAATGTTGATCGTCATCTTTCCCGTACATTGATGATATAATAAAGTACAGTTACCTCTTGTTACTTCTTGTTGATCAATACTATCTAACAAGTACGGTACATCAAAAATGCTTTTTAAGCAGGCTCTTTATATACTGGCATATAGAGTCCGCAATATTTTTTTTAATTAACAACATATAGGCAGTGACACTCGTGAGACTAAACCGGATCCATAGACACCTTCATCAAAATTCATCGAGCCATTTAGCCTGTAGGAGAGTCTAAAGAATGCCTAATCAATAAGAATGGCATGTAGCGTCCGCCATATTGGCTTTTTATTGACGCTATATAGTCATTTTCACTTGATAGACTAAGACAAACCCATAGACACCTCATTCATCAAATTTCATCGAGTTTTCTTTTTATTATACTCTTTATATTAGCTTCACTTGTGAATGAGCGAGTGGGTGAGTGTGTCAGTGAGTTTCTACGTATAAAAACAAAACTACTCGATGGATTTTAATGAATGAGGTGGCTATGGATTCGTCTTATAAACTCGACCCACACAAGTTAATGGCATTAACACAAAACCAATATGGCGGACG
>JAQIWH010006910.1:0-12165 GCA_034695005.1 Cryptops parisi
TCGAGAAACGAACCTGGGGGTGACGGAACCTCTACTAGAACCCCTAGCTAGCGGAGGGCTGAAATCCGGTCACCACAATCTCTATCGTCAAAGTTGAAATGGCAGCCCTACTCTTCTACCACTTGTAGACCATTGTTCTCTAAGGGCAAGAACGTCAAATTGTTTTTTGCCACTTTTCCAACGATTGTGCAGCACCATCACAAAAACTGCAAAGAACCATTGCATGGAACATGTTGGTTGTTGAGTTCAGTCATGAGATTTTCAGCAGTGTTCGATTTAAGTCCAAAGGACTGAAAAGTGCATTGTAATTGGTAGCTACTACATTAAGAAGTTATAGATAAATGGAATCACACACTAAAAATAAAAAAAAAGATATTCTTTTTATTTATTACTGAAATTCTGTGTGGAACTGGGAAAACCCTGGTATTTCAAAATGATATGTACACTACCGAGTTATTGAATGTTTTACTGACAGTGTTCAATATAAAAATGTACTGAGATGATACTTATGATATACTAGAACCTGCCATACTTTAAACTCAGCATCTTTTTAAGGGTCAAGTTTTAAAATATTTGTTTGGACCAATTAGTATCATAGTTCTCACAACACAATGAATAATGTAAGCTTACCTTTAGTAGTAGTTCTTCTGTTTTAGAAAGGATAGTCTCATAACTTTCACGATGAGTGAACACCTTCCGAGATTGCACTTTTTGGTGGAAAGTCCTGTCTAGTAACGGTATACTTATATGTCTTCCGAGTGTACTTGCTATATCACTATGAATCTAGAAAGTGAAATTTTTTTATAATAAGTTAACAGAGAAACAAAATACTACATGCATAATTAACAGACTGCAAACTTTGAAGATGTTCCAACAAGTCTAATGAATGTACTGCTAGTAGCCTAAACCTTCTTTAAATTATGAATACTATGAATACTATTAATTTTATGTTATTAATTACTATTAATTTTGAATACTATTAATTTTTAATTTAAAATTTGATTAGCATTTACCTTCTTATGAATACTATATTTGAGTGAATACAAAATGTGATTATTCACTATATTTTCTTAAAATTATTTTTCACTGGGGTCAACCCACTCTCAATGGCCCTGCTCTATCTCTATAAATAAAAGTCACTTGTCTGTAACACATCCCAAAAACCTTTGCGATGCCCCAGTTACCATTGCATGAGCCTGCAGCGCATTTGCACTGCGCATAAACGACCGCGCATTGCATTGCGCATGCTAGTCATGTGCGGGAGAAACAAAGAACAGAGAAGTAAACAGCGAACAGAACAACAGTCACCTGAGTTTCCCAATTTACCCAAGAAATAAGGTTAGCAACAGAACGTCAAGTCCACAGTCAAGATATACTTAGGGAATGAAAAGTTGTTTTTACCTGACCTAACCATCCCTTGTGACAGGCATGGCACTCTAGTAGTATAAGACATTACACTTTTTGCAAGTGGCAGTAGTCATGAAAACTACCAAATTACACAGTTTTAAAGTTAAGCAATTTGAGCAAAACAACTCATTAGATTCACATGATTAAGATCATCAGTGGTAGGCCTATGCCCTAACTCACAGC
Source organism: Cryptops parisi (assembly GCA_034695005.1). NCBI lineage: Eukaryota > Metazoa > Arthropoda > Chilopoda > Scolopendromorpha > Cryptopidae > Cryptops > Cryptops parisi. The sequence goes on from JAQIWH010006910.1 coordinate 1,591, forward strand.
AGTAGGGTGAATTAATAATTTCAAGTTAAAAATTAAACTGATATGCAAAACTGTATTTGCATACTCAATATGCAAAATCATTGACTGCTGAAATTAAGGTAATCATTGCAATGCATGGGGAAGATATGTTTCCTTAATCATGTTGTTTCAACCAAAATTATGTTGAGGTATAAGAGAGAGTATTGGTAGGTAGTTAGAGTTTAAGGGGCACACTGCCTGCCCTAATGTTGGTTATTTGACACCCACTGAGTAATGGCACTGGGTATTACTATATTCCATATTTAGTTTGATACTACACACAACCTTAACACGACTTGTTTCAGCTTGTGTTTCAAGTAAGTTGCACAGTTTTAAAACTCTAGTGAACTCTTCATATACAGGAGAGCAGCGAATGTTTCAGAACCAACCCTGGGGGGAGCCACCTAAAATTTCATGACAATGACAAATATGTCCTAAGGTTCCCTAGCTTTTTTGTATAACCACAGCTGAGTAATTAGACTGAACAATTTAACCTAGCATCAATGTTTTTACACTTGACCATGACCTATCTATCCTATACAAGTACCGATACATGTATGGTTGTGTATGGGTTCATACCAACTTGAGTCAAAACAAGAACAAATGTTGAGAAGCAATAAGAATTTCAAATCAAGCTCCAAATGAGTGTTCTGAGTGGTTAGACCCAATAAATGAACAATTTAGCCGGTTTTTGACTATTTTTTTCCTTGAAAACATCCAAACAGCATTGAATACGTCAATGAACTGAACATGTTCTGAGAGGAATAGAAAACAAGGATTGAAAAAAATCCATGTTCTAGTCTGGGATCTGAACCCCCTAAAACCAACCCCATGAATCCACCAGTGCAGGAGAACCCCGATTTGTGCAAACATTGTTTTAATGCAACCCCTTGCACAAATCGAAAATTGCACAGGGTAAGTGGGTCAGCATTTCCACAAGTAGAGCACATACTGTTACAGAAAGGGGCAAGAGCAAGAGCTTTCATTAATTTGTGTTCCAGCTCCACTCGTAATAAAGACAATTTCTCGCATATCATGAACATTTGGCAAATATGTACATATCAGAACTGAGAAAAAGTAAATTACTATTTTGCTGTACAAAAACGATCTAATATTGTTAAAAATAACTGCATATGCTCATGACTTTTGGTAGAACTATAATACATGAATACACCAGGCAGAAAACAGCTATTCCATTCCACAGGATAACAATATTGTTAAGTGGCTTACCATGTGTACAAAACACAGGCATTTTAAAGATTTTTCACATGGCTGAAGACTTACGAACATTAATAAGTAACAAACCCCTTGTGTTGATTTATTTCTTAATAGTGCACAAGTTTTAAAAATTTCATCTTTTGGCACACACTCCAGTCCTTGGCACTGAATCAATTTATAGCGCATTTGACGCACTCATGGAAAACCCACTTTACAGTTCATAAATCAGATGAACAATGCGGCTAATTCCACATTTTCCAAGCAAACGTTTCCAACAAAAGGAATGCGCAACAGATAATTTCTCATTTTTTCCATTAAATAGAACAAATTCATTTTACACATTCTAAGTTGTCAATTTTGTATGTGTAATTTCATTGTCAATTTTATAATAATCAATTCACACTGACAGTAAACAATACGTCACGTTTTTGTTTACTGTGGGTGGATGATATAGTATTTAAGGCATGTATTACCATTTAAAATATCCGTATTGTACGTGTATTTTAAATACCTTAAATACTATATTATTCTCAATTCTATGCATCATTCATAGAAAGACATACTTAATAAAAAATACATTACAAGCTACTATAAGAACTTATATGTAAAATGACTACCTGAGAATCTGTTTCTACTTCTTGTAAAAAGGTTTCCCAGCTCGTGAATAACGTGCTTTGATACAAAGGCCTGAAATTGAACCACATATTTCATTATTAGCAATAAACATTACATTTACACTTTGTTAGAATATATACTTAACCATAAAACTAAACAGAATAAAATATTGGCAGACAAGTTCAGAATGTTAAGTAACTTTGTTACAGAAGCGCAAATATATTGTACTACACTTGAATAAATGTTTAGACTAAAATGTCTACCATTAGAGTATTAAATACAATATATACAGTATGTATACAGGGTAAGCCTGAACTGAGGCTAAACCAAATGAGCTATGAGTTGAGTTCATAAGAATATTTAAGCAAATTCTGTGAAAGGTCGATCCCTCTATATTGGATATGGGAACTATGTAGTTCCCATATCCATGGGTGACCATCCAAGAGGCAAAAACTATTTGAATGGATAAATCCAACTGGATAAGTCCTTAAGCTGAAGCTAAATCTTGATAGAATGCCACATATGCAATACAATTTTCTTAATGAGTCACATGGGCACTCAGTGGTTTTCCAAAAGTCAGTGCTGTTAAATATGGATATATGCAATTTTTTATTAATGTAAATTTTAGCAGAATACATTCCTTGCATAAATGAAGACTATATATGAGAGCATGCTGAAATTTTTGCCTCTATGGCAATTTTTGGAAATTTATGGACATTTTTGCCTCTAAAATTTGTAATGCATATCCGAGAGTGAAATGAGTAACAGCAAATGAAAACTTGGGATGTTCTTTTTAAAAACATGTTTTTATTTCTCTACATAATTTCATTTCTCTTATTTCTCGCCAGCAACAACAATACATTTGTGCCAACGATGAAACAGTTCTTTGATCCTGCTGGTGCAAAACTCAAGACTGAGGGAGCAGCACCAATGGCAAAAAAACACCCTCAACTTATGAATGCACCTGTAGCAGTTGAACTTCAGTGTTCCTTTAACTCAGGGAAATAAAAAAATTGCATGGTGCAATATCTGGGCTGAATGCCAGATTAGGTCCACCCTCCCTCGAAGGGAGGAAACACCCTTCGCTGTCAAAAATTCGATATTGTTGTATGGTGTTGCCACTTTGTGGAAGTGTATGTCAGTCAGGTTCTCGCGCTTACACAGCCACCACCACACCTGTTAATAACTCCACCCACTACCTATGAACAAACAGCATAAAGGCAAAAATTATCACCCCTAGGATAATATCATCTTTACTTTTTGATTTCATAGTTTAGCTGGTGACAGATCTCGTGTTAAACTCACATTATACAGTTTGTACTTAGGGATGATAGAAGGCAATGGTAATGACCAATTACCAGTACTGGTATAGTAATCCTTAATATTCCAAAATCACATATTCGATTACACATTTTATAATGTGTATATGAGCATATGTGAATGTATGAGCATAATTTTATGGCTTTTGAAAACATGTGCCATAACATTCCCTGCTTCAGTACACTGGTACACAACCCTAGAGTCCAGGACAGCCCTCCTCTCCCCACTAAATGAATTCTTGTACACAGTAGGTACATATGCAGATCTCCAGGCTGTGGAGGGATAAGGGTCACACAAAATAAAAGGAATTTTTATTGAACATAACCATTTATAATAGCCTATTAAAAAATTACAAGTATATTTCAATTTTCGGTTGGATTTGGAATACCTGTTGATTTTTCCTAGTCATTTCAAACAATTTCGCATCAGGTCATATTTATCAAGTAGCTTTAAGGCAAGGAGAGTCCTGACACCCCCCCCCCTCATAAACCCTTTCTTTCTACATGCCTGGTACTCAGTAATGGACTCAAATACCCTGAATATTTTCAGCTATGCAACTTTCTGAGTGGAATAGTTATGAAGTATCGAAGAAGCAGATCATAAGCAGATCCTCTCTTAAACATTTTTATAGACTGATCGACGGACCAAGTTGAAATACTGTTGCTTTAATTTGTCAACACATTGTGAAAAAGTAGTTAAAATCAACAGGTATTCAATCAGTGATTATCTTATTAACTCAAACCTCCAGTCCAGAAAGAATATAAAGCGATGAAGCAGATGCTTATGCATTTATAAAGTTTAGCATTCTTGTGTTGTCATTATCCATAAGATTACAGTACACTAAAACAAATTACTTGAAGCATTACCTTTCAGTGCGTAGTTCAGCATTTCGTTTGCGGAATGTTTCCACTAAGAGTTGCAATTCTTCGGCTTGTTGTTCATGGATAGTAGCCAACTGTTGTGTGAATTCGGCCACTGTTAATGAACAAAAACACAAAACTGTATATAAAATAACACACATATTGTATATGTTCTTAACTAAGACATTAAACAATCAGAACCGAATGCTATTTCAGTGAGAAAAGCTTACTAATAAGCAGTGATAACCTGAAAAAATCTTAAGAATCGTCTAATGGGATCCTGAAATTTTGGTACATGTACAATAATTTCTTTGGTGGTGGGATTTCTTTAGTCTATATTAGTGAAATCATATGTAAAGAACTCTACAGAACTCAGGACTCACATCAAAAGCTTTATGTACTATATTTCTATACTAGTGTTCCATTCTCGGATCTCAAAATCATACCCAGCCGGAAAAAGACCCATTGGAAGACCAAGAACCAGAAATTAAAATTTTCAAAGTCTGCGACAGGATCTCTCTTGGAGATTGGCCCGGTATTTGTGCTGCAGCAGAAGATCAAAAGAACTGGAAAAAAGTCGTTCATGGGCTTACCCACCGTGACCCTCGTGGACAAAGTGGGTCCGTCAATAAATGAATAAATGTGCCACTCCCATAGCAAACGACAGGTATAAAAAAAAAAAGAAAAAACTCTTCCATCCCCCAAGTAGCTTACGCCTGTTGACTTGACAATGTTGCCCGTTCTTTGTTTCCTGCACATGGTCTAGCATGAATGCAATGCGAAGGCATTTATGCGTGTGTGCAGTGCAAGTGCGTCGCAGGATCATACAATGCTAACTTGGGCACCGCAAAGCTTTCTGGGAATGCGTTACAGACAGTGTGATTTATTTATATAAGTTATGTTAAATTGTTTTTATTATAAGTTATAGCATGTTTTTTGTGTGAATTCTAAACTATAATCAGATTTTAGCCACTGTATTTTGGTGGCTTATACAGTATGTTTCTATACATACAATAGAATGTTTCTTTAAGTGACTGATTAACAACTGATTATTACTTGTTGCAACTGTGACTTCGTCAAATTCATGCAATGACTAATCACATCAAGCAGTCACGTGGTTCATCTTCTACCAGGATAGCTGATTAAATAAATCACTTAAATGTCCGATAATATCAATCCCATATGTATTATCTTAGCTTAAGTATCACGGCTAAGTTAAATTAAATTCAAAATATTGGAATAATTCATTTGCTGAATTATCTTTTATTGACATAATCCGATTTTTAAGTGGGTTACTGCACATCTAAAAGTAGTTAGGCACTTGGAGTTTAACCAGGGCACTGACTGGCTTTACAGCTATGTCATTTTGCCCTCAGACTTTATTGAAATTAGAAATATAGATGAGATGAGGATGATGAACATGGAACAGGGTTTTATGATGCAGGAAGAAACGGGAGAACCTCGAGAAAACCTGTCCCCATGGTATCAAACCCCGAACTGAATCCACACGTGCACATCTAAATCTGACACTTCATTTGAAGACTGCTAGTTCCCAAAGCACGTGCTTACGCATTCCTTTCTATATAAATCATCATATCAAGCAATTTCCTTAAATTTAGAAACATTTAGTCTAAACATACCCAACAAAGCTGTAGTTTGTCGATGACATAAGTCGTCACTTGTAAAACTCAGAATTTATGCTTTCACATCTCTTAACTTTGCGGAATAATTTTAGATAATCTATGAATAGACCCCTGTTACAAAACAAAATACTGCTTCAATGTCACTTGGAGACATCAAAAAATAATCAGTTGCAATTTGCAAAATCTAGTTCCACTTGCTCAATTATCTGAAAATGAGACTACTGTAGTTTTTAAAAGTACTTCCTAAACCAAACTGGCTGGTTATGAAACTTCAAGCTAGTAGTAAATCATTCTATAGTTTGTGATCAGTCACTAAAATCTGTCACATCAGTGTACGGTGTATAATAAGATGGCAGCATGATTTGGCACCACTGTCATAATCAAGCGAGACTCTTGTATAAGAAACAACATTGATAAGTTATGCTGCTTTACTTTTGGAAGAACCAGAGCCTTACGACTCGATTTAATGAGAATGTCTTCCAGGGCCATGTTTCATGTAAAGAGGGGGTATGGATAACCCCCTCCTAATTCATAAAAAAAGTCTTTGGAAGTTTTTCTATAAACATAATAATTTACATACCGTGCTAAAATAATGAAAATTAATGTTCGTTTGTCAACCCTTCCCTTTCTGAAAATCCAGCTCATAGGACTGAAGTCTTTAACTATGAAAGTCATTATGGAAAAATAATTAGTATACAAGAATTAATCTTAATAGACAGACCCATCCTTAGGGGGCAATGGGTGAATAGGGGCGACGGCCCAGGCCCTGCACGTGTGAAGACCTCATGGTTCTCAGCACATATGTTGGCCTCACGGGTCAATAGATAATTCAGGTATATTTTGGAAAAATGTTTAAAGTTGTCATTCCAAATATTGAAATGTAGTTTGTAAATTACTAAAACAAGATTATTCTAACAAATTTTTAAAAAAAAAGAAATTTTTTTAATAGAACAGTCACAAAACATCATTAATTCCAAAAATTGGTATGTAGTTACAGTACTGGCTTTTTTCTTTAAAAATGAATAACAGAAATCAGGGTTTGTGGATTATTGTTTGGCTTCTGGACTGGTGAGGTTTTTTTCCTTTTATATTCGTATATCTGGGACTTCACAGTGGCTGAGTTGCCCTGGGTCTTGCACGTGGGCCTATGGCATCATAGGGCGATGGTGCTACGGCATCACCATTGAAGAAGTCTCAATAAAACAAATCATTATAGTTACACCAGTCCCAATAAAATTATTCATTCTTCAGTGTGAAATAGTATTCTAATAAAAATAAGATGAATTGAAATATAAGAAAAATGTCATGTACCAGTTCTCTGCATTTCAAATCCAAACACAGGCAAAGCTCGCTAATACAGTGGGTTAAGAACCAGATCATGAATGAAAGTTTTATTCTTGGAAATTCATTCTATCATATGAAAAAAGTAATACCAGCTAAATGATCACCAATGTTCTCGTTCCCAAAAAATGTGCACTTTTCACAGTGTTTTATTTAATTTCCCAGAATTTCAGGAAATATTGAGACTAAATCATGTCGGACGGTTTCTATAGTTTTAGAATTATTGGTATGCACTTTATCCTCTATGTAAACAAAAAAAAGACTTGGACAGAATACATTTCCAAGAATAAAATTTATTTTAAAGTTCAGATAGATAATTTATTGCACTTTGTTGCCAAGTTATAGAAAAAACAAACAAACCAGTCAATTAATTTTGTGCCACCTTGTACTATTGTACTAATGTAGTAAGAGGAAGATGACAGCAAATGAATTAAATACTGTATCTTAGTTTGTTAAATTTGGTGCAGACCTTACGATCAGTACTGCACTATTCTGAATTCCATGCCCTAGGCAGCTGCCCAGTTGGCCTATATGACCCTGATTTTACTTAATAACTGGGTAGTACATTTGGCAATCAAACAAAAATTTAAAGTTTGCATTGAACCCTGAAATGATGTGAGCAGATGACGTACTCAGCTACATGGGAATGTGGCCAAAAACGTACAAACATGTAGACACAACAAAAGAAAAAATTGCATTGCGTCAAGAAATGTTTCCAAATCTACGTATGTAATGTTACGTTTGAAGACATACGGTCGCCTTGTTCCCGCTATCTGACAGCCCAAGTTTGTTTTTTTATTCTGGTTTTTTCCATGAATAATGTGCACCAAACAACTGAAACCAATCAATACAGGAAATCTTTTGGAATGCAGTACAAGATTTGGCAGTGGAAGTTTCAAGTAATCCATGCAAGATGTAGTGTCTCAGTGCAGCATTGCAAACACCAGAGAGGTTGTACAACATGTGTCATACAACATCTTTGACAGCACCTTCATATAATACATGTGTCCAGAGCCTATGAGAATGGGGTTCAAAGAGTACACTGTGATCCAAAAGGGGGGCCCATCTGGTCCTAAAGCCAAAGTATTAACTGTAACTGTAAACTAATACTAAAAGATTAAACTACTCAAAACTGTGAAAGAAAGGGAGTCCTAAAACACTCCCCCCCTTGTATTATGATTTTAGTCTAAACTTTAAGGTTTATGCCAGTTTTAGGCCCTAAACGAAAAAGAAATACATAGGGCCTACTCACTAAAATAAGCACATAGTTGAGAGGCAATTTATACTGAGCCTAGACTTCTCTTGGGGAAGCCTGCCTAAAAATCCAAGCTGTAACCCCTTATTTTCTATTAAATCTTCTAAACTGTGATACTTTACAACAGGAGGTACCCCCATGGATAACAAGGGATTAGTGCACTGCATGTACTAATCTTGACAACACATTGAGTCAGAGCACATAAACTGCAGTTAGCAGACAACACACAATGTCTAATATTTTTGGTGATATTAGACACAATCTCCGTCAATGATTTCTTGATTAAAACAATTTTTCTTTGACCAGTGAATCATAGATAATCCTGCCAGTCTAAACTTTCTTGGTTTCAGACAGGAAATTATACTCGAGTGTGGTTAGAGATGGTTGTGTACGTGTCAACAGTTCAACTGTATCTCTCTTGCACTTTTTTTTTTCCTACCATTCTTTTTTTTACTGTCAAAGCCTATAGGATGAAAGCAAAACGTTTTGGAAGTATATAAAAAAAATCTATCTGATTACGCATTTTCCTTTAAAATGTTTTAGTGGTGATAAATTAACTAATCTTAAGGTAACTTCTTGGTGCCTTTGAATTTCAGAGAGAGGTGTCTCAATGCCTCCTTCTTTATCTAATTTAAGCTAGTGACACTACAGTCAGTATTCACAATTACCAACTGCTAACTAAAAGCATTTTCATGTACGTATGTAGTTTGCTGTTACAATTATTCTGTGATGAATCGAAATCAGAAAACTCTAGATATCTTCAAAGTGCACAAAGGTTGTTTACTGGCCATTGCAATGATCTGAGCTGCTCACCATTGGGAACCATTCCAAGAAAGAAGCAATAAAGTCTTCATTCAAGAAGAAAAAACTTGCTTCAACAAGTGAATTCTTCAAGAGAGTTCAAGCCTCAAGCAATCAATGTTTTGAAAATAAAACTTGCAAATTGGAATAGTTATCTAACAGAACTTAATGAAAGTACTTGTAGCTACCATGTTTAGTCATGTCAATTTTTTATTATAAATATTTGTTGTCAGATATTCATAATCATTTGCTGAAAAACTTTGTACATCAAATATGAACATGAACATTATATATACAATTGCAAGTAACATTAACTCCATGAATACATAGAAATAAGTTCGATACATTGGGTCACTTCCATTTAAAAAATACAAAATAAAACTTCCCATTATAAATGGGCACTCCTTCAAAGTTCTTGCATCCATCATTCTGGCATATTCGCATAATGAGTGGACAACTTAAAATACAACATGGCATTAAATAAGTCCTTAAGTTTTTTGATAATAGAAAGCATAAATTAAAAAATCTGTGTCTCAGTCTGGGAATAAATCAGGGACCTACCACTTATGCCAAGGAACTCGAGCCATTTGAGCTATTGAAGCCCCGCCCCCCTCAGATGATCTTAAACTTTGCTTTTTTATTCAAAATTATTCATTTCCTAGTACCAAACTGACCAGACGTGTTCCTTATTATCTTAGGGTTGAGAGTTCAATGTCGTAGTATTCGAATTTAATCAAAAATATAACTACAGTACTACAATATGGTTATTATTATAACAAAGATCAAATCTTCACAATTGATTATGAAAACAAATTGTCTCTGGTTACCATTCCTCAGAAAAATGTTTGTATCTAAATATTTATAGATTGCTAATTAGCATTATGCACAGATCATAAACAGCTGCAAGAAGATTAGCCATTACAGGCTTTCAGACATACACAGCCCATTACAAGGCATTCACATTTTTAATACTACAGCTTGCTAAAGATGCTCAGTAGCGTCTTGAATACAATGAGCAAAAACAACAAAACTGCTTGAACAACTATGCAGAAATTTTGTATACTGTAAATAGGCTAGTTCATTCTTATTATCTGCACTGCATTGTGATTTTCCATAACTATGTACTTCCATAACTGAACAATTAGGTGCTAGGAAACATTGTAGCAGATTCGATTAATGACCTTAAAAATCCATCAAGTAATTCATCTTAAAAAGTTTTTGTATTATGTATTATCAACACACCATATCCACAAAAGTCTAACAAGTGGTGTAAAGTAATCAAGCCTGTAATCAGAGCCTTGCACATAGCCTTTCTCAGCCCCGTTCAGCCCGTTTGGCGGGCTGAGCGCGTATACGGGCTAGCTCCAGCCCAACGCGCCAGCTCCAGCCCGACGCAGCAGCTCCAGCCCGACGCGCCAGCTCCAGCACGTCAGTTCATCCTATGGGATAGCATGGAATAAACTGAGGGCTACATTTTTTTCTATTATATTATATTCTAATATAA
>JAQIWH010006911.1:0-12164 GCA_034695005.1 Cryptops parisi
GCGAGAAACACACAACTTGTCGAATTATAGAATTAAGGATATATATATATATAAGTACTGTGTATGTATATATACACATACACACAGTGTATATATATATATTATTTATATATATATTTGTTTATTTATTTATTTATATTTTTATATATTAATACATAAAAATCAACTGACATTGTTTTCAAACATTGTTCAATTAATATTATACCATTTTCACATTCAGGTAAAAGAATGTGAAAATGTTTATTATTTTAACTATTCAGTAGTGGTATGCAGTGTTATCCGAGGTAACCGACACATAGTGTTGGTATGAAGGATACCTGGCTCGAGGAAGTTTACTTTGGCTCTTTCCTTTTATGGGACTCTTTTCAATCTTAAAGGCCATACAATGGCCTTTAATGTTTCCTTTTTCTTTTTTAGAAATATATATTGAATCGTTATTATGTAATTTTAACATATACTTTATTTTAGTTAGACGTGATAGTATTGCAGAGTAAACTTTTTTTATACAAATACAGTGTTTTATCCGAAGTTTTCATTAGAGCTTTAAGCTCACATCGTAAGGTACTACATACTGTATACTGCATACTGTATGCCGCTTGCTCACACAACACTTTATTTCAGAAATTCAGGAATGAAGATGTGGTACGATGTTAGTGGTGATTTTATATGGGGCAGAGGGAAACGGAAGAACTCCCACTCCCCAGAAAACCTGCTCGTGATGTCAAACTTCCAAACTAAATCTACATCAAACGAGTGGGAGACGAACCCTAGACCGGTTGCACCAAAAGTGCAACTTGTAGCCGTAACTACAAGGCGACCACGACTCCTCCCCATACACATATGCTGTATAGAATATGTACTGTATAATTTATATACGATACAGTACAATTGTATATGTATATCGGTATATATAATTACATTACAAGTATAAGTTAAATTTGTGACTTTGGCAAAATACATTTAAACAATAGCGGATTTAGAGCCGACTTCTGGGAGGGGGGTCACCTGAATTTCATAATGAAAATGTCTAAAAATGAAATGTGGAAAAATGAAGACGTGTCTCTTTCGTGGCAATTCAAACTCCAAATGAATATTTGAGTGTTTAAACTCCAAAATATGCACAATTTAGCTGTTTTTGTCTCTTTTTTTACGAAAACATCCGTATAACATTAAACGTTTCAATGAACTATACATGTTTGGGGAGGTTAATCACCCCCCGTAAATCCGCCAGTGTACGGAAATATTTTGAATTTATTCCTTATTTCCGATGTAAGAAATCTTCTCTTACTTGATATAAGCGTAAATCTATTATAAGTATAACTAAACAACTCCAATGTGTGTGCTTACGTGAGTTTGTGAATCTTCTCTTTTTTGTACGTAAGGGGTAACCTTTTTCTGGGTGGCTCAGCGTCGTCACGTGACACTACCTGACACGTGAAGGTCTGCTATGTTTATTATTACGGTAGGAGAGGAGAGAGAAATGAGTGTCCACATTTGTGATTTGGTGGAGATCTTCGATTTTGGTTTTGATTTACGAGTGACTGAACGCATCGACTGACTGCTTCACTTTTGTTGCTTCATGGAAATTTCATGAAGCAACTTATATTCGAACTTTTATTTCACATTTTAGCAATGACTTTCGCAGAACGTAGTGCGTATATTTGAGTAACATTCATTCATAATTTTTCAACAATAATAACTTTTCCACAACTCTTGAAAAGATAAAAAGGCATAATACAACTTTTTAGATATTTTCCTCAAAAAAACTAAAACAAGAGGGTGTCGATGTTAAAAGGGGGGGGGGGTAGTGGGTGTTAAGGTGAATGATATCCCCGTGGTTACGTCCATGTCAATTTCAATGGCGATGACGTCGAGCCTCGTGAGTGGCTGAAACGACCAATGACAACGCAGTGCTAGTGGCACGCGCTCAGCAGACGCACACGACATTCTACACAACCCACACCTAAACTTTTCTTAAGGGGTGTCTAAAATACTAGGAGACCCCTTTGTGTCACGCCCCCCTTTACAACACACACGAACTGGCCACTGAGACATTACACCACTGTCGAAGGTAAGAATTTATATTATAACATATTTTCTGCAATGTTTGTCGAACATTTCGAATTACTCCACCTGTAAAGTAAGTTTGTTCAAGACGTTCAAGTTTGTTTAAAAAAACGTTTTTATATCTCAAAAACGTAAATCTTGTAATATTATACGGTTAACGAGTTTTGTATAGGCTTTCATGATCATGTTTAACGATGTGGTATAATGTTGATTTAATTTTTAAAGACAATTCCAATTGTACATTCCAGTTGGAATTGAACTTGTAGAACATTCACGAAACATTTTTCAAATGTGAATTATATGTACTTTATAATTACTACATAGTATTTGTACACTGTATATGTATATTAAAACTATTTCCACTAAAATTATTTCTATATGATATTCTTTATATTTCATTTTAATTGAAATTGTTAATCATAAATTTGGATTGTGAAAACTGCAGATTTATAGGTAAACGGGTTATAAATGTTTTATTCTGTAAATTTTGTAGGTTCTTTTCTGTTTTTTTCTAATCTAACTTGCAAAAATACCCATAACACAAGTACAAGCAAGTAGTACTAAACTGCTGGCGGGCCCAAAACAGGAAATGTCCATTTTTTGTTGTTTATGATTATTTATACATACTTTAGATTCTAATTATAATTATTTTTTGACAAGTGTTAAAAAGTGGTATTACAAAACTGATTTTAAAATTTTATGAGATACTTAAAAATGCAAAATTTACTAAGAAAAGTAAATTTTATTATTATTCAATCATCACATAATTAGTATTATTTTTTTGCAAGCGTTTTAAAATGCGATTTATGAAATTCTATGAGTATTGTGAGATAATGAAAATTGGGTTCATTAAATTTAGATTTGATTACGAAAATTGTATTATTATCAAATTATTATTTTGCTGCTTTAACCATAGTTAAAAATAGTATAAATTTTGTATTATATACGTTTATATTATATAATATAATGCAGCAAAACCTATATATGTAAATAATTTAAGGTTCGTATTAAATTTGTATTAAAAAATATTTACTGTTATTCGAACATATAACATCATAGAGTTCATAGCGTTATAAAATTTTTCCTATATTTTATAGTATACGGTATAAAAGATTATACAGGTTTATACTCATGATTTTGCCCAACTTCTTAGGCATTTTCCGTTAACATTATAAATCTTTAATTTCATAAATTAAACTTTTCCATACTAGATTTTTAACATGTAATTTGGTAATATTTAAGATTTTTAGTTTAACTTTTATAATTTACGTTTATTTTATTATATAATTTCATTTAAGCGAATTAGCTTCACTGGAATTATCATGGTGCTAGTTAAAATTAAATAATAAATCTATTAAAACTCTATCGTGATGGTTCAAGTATATTTTATGAGGTGTTTCAACGCGAATGATCAGATTACAAATTTGTGAATGAACGTGATTTATTTTTTACAACTATAACTTGTTAACATTGACTATGGTGCTTAAGATGCTTGTCAAATTTCGCGAGTGTTTTCTTGAATTAAACTCAAGTGGCTAAGTACGTAGCGAGTGCTAAACGGTTTTTTTGTTTCATTCGTTTTCAGAAACGTTTCTTTAATTACTAGAGAAAAATGACTGGAAAGTTTGTTACGTAATTATTAATAGCACGACCCCTACCCTGATGTACAGTATCAAACCATTAAATTGTTTTTAAAGATAATATATCAATAAAAACCTCTTTGTTTAACTCGATAGCATAAACTTTAATACAAACTCCAACGTTTCGCCTCTCTCACAGAGGCTTTTTCAAAAACAGAGAAAAATATGGAAAAAATATGGAAAAAAAAGACTTAGAAAAATAGAAAATATAGAAAATTTTTGACGTAGTCCTGTTTATAGCTTATTTATCGGAGGGGGGGGGGGTGATAAAAACAGATTAGTGAGCTTTCTAATAAAAATTGTACATTTACAATAGAATCCTAACTGGGACTGAATTGTGTCAGTTTATCATATTTTGAGTCAAATGCATGAAAAAGAAGTTCGTAACGAATAAACAAACAAACAACTGCATAAGCTTTAACCTAAAAATTCGCTTAGCATTATGGTTCTAGGTCGAAACACCGACAATCAAATTACCGACAAAATAATACCTACAGTTCAAAATACCGACAATTCAGAATTTTAACGTTAATGTCACAAATCAAAAACCTAACCTAACTCAACATCACCTAAAGTTAAATGACTAAATGAGACAACCGTATTTTGAATTGTCGGTATTTTGAACTGTCCGTATTTTGAACTGTCGGTCTAACGAGCGGGACCGTATCATCATTATTATGCTTTTAATGTGTCTAGCATGTATTGTGTCTTGGAACAGTGGTCGAGGCAAAAGTCTGATCACGGAAAAATATTGCGAATATATCGGTCATGGGCAATTTCATACAGTTGCCGGAAGCGACCTTGAATGGTATTTTGAAAGTCATACAAGCATTAACTTTTGCAATGCCTGTTTCATTTGAATAATAACCGCAGGAAAAACCTTACATATGCAATAATAACTGCCCTCGAACAGTGACCGCGGCTATTATTCGAGGTGTTAGATGGCCGAGTCTATCATAGGTATACAATGCCGCTATACGGCAGGTGTGGCAAACAACTGATGCAAACGCACATTACTATAGCCTGCAATGGTTATTCGAAAGTAACCCCTTCATATGACATAACAGTTCAATTTTTCAATGTACTATGCAATATGTTACAATGAGTACGAACACGAGCTAGTAGTGATACATTGTGTACCTGTAGTTTTCCCATGATTCCTGCAGAATTCCCGTTATTGTGCACATGTCTGCTTGAAATAAAGAAATAATAACCGCTCTCGAATAATAATCACATAAAAACCTATATTTGAAATAATAACCACAGTTATTATTCGAATAAAACAGGTATTCGCCCCACATGATATTTATATAGAAAGACGAAAGTTACGAAATAATGCAAACGCACGAAACAGATTGGAAATCAACATGTATAAACAGAAGTTGTAAACCAAACGAGTACGATATGGCAGGAAAGGAAAGCAGGGGCAGCTGCAACAAACTTGGTATACCCAACATTGAAGAACACAGCTTTTCACTTATATTAGCTATGAAAAAATTGTGGAAAAACCTGTTGCAGATGAATTGCAGATTAAAGATTAATTGCAGATTAAGGAACACTGCTTTTTCCTTTTCTATTTTCAGGTAGACTATTTATGTTGCTGTGCCTGCTCTGTTTTCCTGTCATACCATTCTTCTTTCTCCCTGCCTGACTTAACTTTTGTTTTTACATGTTGTTGATTTTCGATTTGTTTCATAACTTTGCGTTGTTTCGTGAATACCATCTTTTTAATCACTTGTGAAGTGTGGGATGAATATTAAGAAAGTTATCACTTGAAACTTGAACGACCTTGAAAATGACATTAAGATTGCGTCTGGCAGATGCGTTTGATTGTTCATGACATTTATACATTACGATAGTTCAATCAGCTTACCTACCACCAATGGTTCTGGCGTTATTTTGTTGTCACCAGACTGTTGCGTCACCCTGTATATGATATCTTAGATGTGTGGTGTTGAAGGATATTACATCTATCAAGATAATATCATACTGTTAAGAAATTGAGATAAAACAAAACTAAACAAAACAACAAGTTAAGATAATTTATTTTTATTTATTGCCTTGTTAGATGCGGTGGCTGGTGCAGTGGGCATGGTGGTGGCTCCTTCCGTTGCTTCTCTCCTCGACGCCATCTTGTTCCTCCCCAGCTTGGGACAGTGGGGGCAACAATCACCACCATCCGCGTCCTCTTCCCTCGCACCACGACCTTCCCGTTCTCCAGCTCATCGAACCACCTGGACTGGTCTACGATCCCACCCTGAACGACCTGGATCCCGTGGCTCTACACTCGCGCCTCGGCACCCATTTCGATTCGAGGGTGATGAGCATCCAGAGACCTTTTGAAAGTGTCACCCATCCCAACGGTTCCCTGGATTTCGGGTTCAAGCACAACAAGAAGGGTCGCCTGGTCCCCGTGGGTCGTCTGCCAAGAGCCCTCCGGCGCCTGGATCTCAGCCACGTTGCCCTGCCCGATGGAAGAAGATTGCGAACCAACCTCAGCGCCAAGCTCAAGCGTAAGTTCCAACAGCTCCTGTGGGCCGTCACAGCGTGTCCGGTCCTGCACGTTTGGAAGGAACTAGGGGTCCGCTTCTGGCCCAGGTGGATCAGGGAAGGACACTGTGTGAGACCAGCACCCCATGGCAACGCGCCCATGTCGTGCTCGTTCCCCAAAGGTATGACGTGCAAGCCCAGCAGGTCGGCCTCGAAAGTTATCCTCAGATGGCATTGCAGAGACTGGGAACCGAAACCCAGCGAATGCGCTTGGATACATATCCGCTATCCGCTTATCACCGAATGCGCGTGTTCCTGCTGAAGAAAGTTTTTTTTTTTGGGACTTTTTACCATGGCTTTCATTTCTTGTGTCTCTTGTATTTTTTGTTTGTTTCTTTGATTTTGGAACCGTTAGAACTATTTAGTAATACTTGTATGATGGCGATTAACGTATCTTATACGTTTTAAATTCTGATCGGTTCTAATAGCCCGACAAGTTCGGACGTGTTCAACTTAACACATGTCCTGACACTTTTTTACTTGAAACATGTTTGACAATGTTTCAGTTTGACAGATGTTAATGCGTGTTTAATTTAATTTTTAATGGTGCTCAGCACACTGAAAGAGGCTAAAAATGTTTTTAGTTCAATTTAAGAGTCTTGGAAATGTCTCAAGCAAATTGAAAATGTCTTGAAGCAACGGAGAATGTCTTAGACTTGACGGAATTTCTCACTACTTTAAGACTTAAGTAATTCCAGTAATTTGTTATGCGAGAATAATCCAACACACTAAAGTTGGATTAATTAATATTTAATGATTTTTAAATTATAATTGATTTATTTCATGATCTGTATCTTCATTTTTTAAAGCGAAGTTTAACATTTCATTTATCATTATTATAAGTTGGATATTAATAATAAGAACATTATAGTCCACTAACATCATGATGTTTCTCATTAACCCCAATTATGGGACCAGTGATTTGATTTCTTTTTTTTTGGGGGGGGGGGAAGGGGTGTTTAGACTTAAAAGTCGTTTCTTTATTAATTACAATCATCGTACAAAAACAATGACCAAGAAAACTTTTTTGGTGTTAATAAACTATTACTATTAGTATCATACCAAAGTTACCACTAGTTAATCAATAGCTGTTTAAGACTAATTTCGTCCACTTTAGTCTTATCCAGAATTTACATGCAACCGGCATCATTGTAAATGTTACATTTCTCCAATACCATAGTAAAATGATTACAATCTGTTAATGGTTCAAAACATTTAATCGTCACCGAATATTTGACAAAAAATGGCTGTTCAAATTTGATCCAGATATTTTTTGCAGAACATCAGTTCCGTACGTTGTTGTGACAACGAAAATCTGGTTTTAATTTGAATTAAGAATTTCTTATATAATGCGGATTGCGTTTTTTTCCAACAAAATCGAACAAGAAAGTCTTCAATTTATGCGAGATGTTTCATATGTAATTTCGCTAATGTATGACAAAATCTTCCCAGATGCTTGTTATGAGTGGTGAAATTTCGCTATTATGCGATGAAATTTGACGGCGTGCGTTGAAATACTGGCCTGCTTCGTGCGCTTGAAATTCCTATATTTTCGTTATATAGGAATTTCGATATATGCGATTTTAGATTCATCTAAAATTTCAGAGAATGTAACCCTTGCATTCTTCGATTCCATAGACGTGTAAGGAAAATATGAATTTAAAAAAAAAACAGCGTTAAACGAGGAATCAACATTATATAAAGTCATGTCTAGAAAATCAAGATTTTTTTGCAAACAAAAACTCACAATTATTTTACATTTTAGTATTTATAATTTAGTTTTATTACATTATAACACCGTACTATACACTCCCATGGGGCGAAGCATTATGGATTTTATTATACTTTTCATATATATAAAATAAAAATTAATTTCCATCATAAGGTGTGAGTTGACCTTTGTCCTCGATGTCAAGAAAATGTCATTGTTTTCTCAGGTAGAGTGCTAAGTCGTTTTTTGTTGATGATTTTGAGCCCTCCCGCGTGGTGACGCACCCTGTACGTGCCAGGTTAACATTTTGGTGAACTTTTTAGTGGTAATGTCTTCAGTAGTTGGACTAATCGATTCATCTTTTTCTTTGAACCAATTTCTTAGAACAAAAAGTGACTAGATGGGTTTTCCATAAGGTGACCTACGAAAAATAAAATCCCATTGGTCATCGTTGTCGTTTCTTCATCTTCACCAGTATTTTCCTAGTTGCTCACCAATTTTGTGTCGTTTATTTTAGAATATAAAGTTTTAATATAAAAAATATTTAGAATTAATCATATCTTAAAAAAAATTTCGATGTTTAAAATATGATTTTTTTTTAAGGAAGTACAATTTTGAGATTGCAGGATGTGCTGTAATCTAGATTATAAATTACACAGCAATAACTATGTTTGGTAACTTTGTCATATTTATATATATATATATATATATTTGGATATTTTAGAATAATACTATTTTGTAGATTCTTTTTCTCTATCTCTCTCTCTCTTTTTCTCTCGTGTACATTTGTATAAATGTCATACTTTTTTGGTAGGATGAGTTGTTCAATATTGGTCATTCCTACATTTTATTTAGAATATATATTAATAATAGTGATGATGATAATATATTTTATAGGATTTTAACATTTTTGGGGGATAAATTCTTCAGAACATACTTTTACTCCAGTATATTTAGAAATAGAAACTACGGGTATATGATAATGTTTTAGAAAAAAAATATTGTAATTTCATCATTATAATAATAAAAAAAAAAGGTGAATAATCATGTTATTTGGTTTTTTATAAGTAATAAAGTACACATTTCGATAATTTTGGCATAAATCAAAGACATTAAATACTGGTTAGAAGAATGGAGCTTTGGTTTAATTTTGTGTACTACGCATTCCTGTTCGCGCATTTGTACAAAAAACCAGTAATTAATGTCTTTAGCATAAATAAAACGGCTGACTGATATTTGTTTAAAAATCCAACAATGATTAATGCACGTGCACTGCACGTGCACGTGCACTGTGTGCATTGATTTCACGTGCATTAACCAAATGCATCACACTGCAACAACACATGCATCACATTGCACGTGCTGCATTGCATGTTTTGAATTTCACGTGCATTTTATTGAAATTGTGCAAGCAATGCATGTGAAATGCACCACTTTTCACGTGCTGCATTGTATGTTTTGCATTTCACGTGCATTTCATTGAAAAATGTGCACGCAATGCATGTGAAATGCATCACTTTTCACGTGAAATGCATCACATCGAACGCGCAAACAATGTTTGAACAAAGAACGTGGGATTTTTGAGTGAAAACAATGTTTTTCCAAACGACACTGTGATGATGTTATAATGTATATTCAGTATATTGACATGAAAATGTGGATACACTGTATTTTAAAGATGAACATATTTGATTGACAATTGAAAAGTCAATGTGAACGATTAAAATCAAATTTATTGAAAACTTGGCCCGTTTTGAAGGAGCAAAATTCAACTTGTTTTATTAAAATTTTGTTTTGGTTGTGGTAGAATGTTTATTGTTTATTATGAATGTCACGATTTTTTTATGTAGTCCATAAGGTTGAAATTTATTGTTGTCGCCAGTTAGTTATCACGTGACTGTCATCATTCTACTTCATTCTCTCTTACTTAAAAACATGAAACAAAGAATGGTGACCATCTTTTGTTAACTTTTTGGCAACTTTCAACTTTTTTTTTCTCGTTTCCTTATTTGTCCATCAAAGAGATGACAAAATGACAACAAAATGTTGTCGCGCAACAAAAGTTGTTTTTAGTCGAGCAATTTAAAATCAAATGCAAACTTCGCTTGTTAAACAATGGATGAGTCCAAGTTTTTCTTATTTATTTTTGAGTTTGGGGATTTGTTTGATAGTTTTAAAAAAAAAATAGTTGGTGGGGGGGGGGTGGTAAAACGAAATTTCAACTGTGTGGGTGTGTTGATGATGTTGAGATGTGAATTACGACGCACAGACGTGGCGCCCACTATTGTCAACTAAACAATGGTTGGTGATTCGTTAAGTTGTAAGCCATTACTACTAGTACTTCTGGAAAAATGGTTTTGATTTTGTCTGGAATGGAATTGCATTTTGCTCTCAGCACTTATGAAATACTAGACATTTTTTACAGTGTGAATCAAAACATTTCAATGCAGTCAAGGCGCTCCTACAGCCAAGATTTTCACACGAGCGATCTCAAAAATTAAAATTGCTCTTCATACAACGAGCAAAACTCTTGACAACCAGCATTTTTCTCGTTGGTGATTAAACTCGTTGTGTGAGGCTCGACTGTGTTTTGGAAATGTCTTCAGGTAATAATTTTCCAATTTACCATTACAACTAGTAGTTCTAAAATTATTATGGTTTTTACCTGTAATAGAATTGCATTTTGCTCTCAACGATTATGAAATAATAGACGAGACATTTCCTATGGGTGATCTAAATTTGTTTACGATGTAACATTATTCTCTTTTATCTATTTTGGTGAAAATGTCTCCAGGTAGTAAGTAAGTTACACTTTTGTGTAAGTTGATGAATGGCTTTCAGGATTTGGGTAGTAATGTGTCTCTTGTTGCGAGTTGGGTGAATGGGGAAATGTCTTTGTCAACACCGTCTTAAGAAAAGAGGGATTTGTTGGTCCTCCTATAATGCTCATTGGAATGCCCGGTAGGTGCGCCATCACTATCTGCTGGTAGTAAACGATGACAGACCACCCATCCACTTGGCGAATTCTTCGTTGACACTGATAGTCTGGGTGAGGTGTTGGTGATGAACACCTCAGAATAATACACACACACACACACACACCAAACAAACGGGGGGGGGGACGACAAAGTTTTCTTGTGCATTTTTTTTTGAAAATTTAAGATATTCAATCTTAGAATAAGTGGTAGCAAACGACTTAAAAAAACAAACAGAAATGGTGATTGTGCAGAATCAGAATATTATCTTTATAACTGTAATGTTAAAATGATAAAACTTTAAAAATAATTTCGGCCCCTCTATATCTTTTGGGTTTGTTTTATAGTAGTTAATGTTTATATTTTAATAGAGATGTATTTGGGAATTTATATGAAGTATTTTGAGAAGTTATTTTATTTAAAGCAGAGTACGGATTAATAATTGAAAGGCCTGGTGTAAAAGGGGGTGTTGAGTAACGTTTTTGTCAAAAATGCATTTTCGAATGTGTTAAGTGCAATTTTATTTTTTTGACGCATAATTTTGAGCAAAACAACAATGTGTGCAAGAAGATGTGAAGTGGCCCATAGACAAGTTCAAATCTTTAAACGCGTTTTCCTCGAAATTGTAAATGTTACTTAACACCCCGTTACACCAGGCCCTTCAATTATGGTTCGCTGATTTATCCTTTAAATTGTGTAACATACTATTAATTATTTTATTTAAAATGAATAATTTTTCATTTTAAAAAAACTCACTTATATATCAATATATAATTAAAAAAAATTTATTAAAATGAACAAAATACAACACTACAGTCGAACCTCTTAAAACCGACACCCTTGGAGCTCGATAAACGTTTGGCAGTTTAATTATAAGGAGCGGTTTAACGAGGGTCGACTGTATATACTTAGGCTTGTTAAACTAATCTTACATATTTTGCGTGCGATAGGATTTCTCATATTGAACATTTTGCTTATTGTAATGAATTATGTCAATATTTCAAAATAAAATAGGCCGAGTTTGTATGTGCTTACAAAAATTCAATACATGTATTGAGATTATTATGGAAAACCATGCCTGTGCTTCATATATGGGCCTAGCTAGTGCCGCCAATAGACAAACTCATACCTACCTAAAACATACTCACTTCGAAATTGGTCACCTAATATGTGACAATCAATGTGTTGCTGAATACTTCTTTTGCCATTTACTCAAAACTA
>JAQIWH010006912.1:0-12163 GCA_034695005.1 Cryptops parisi
ATTATGCAATTAAGAAGTTTTTTCACAGCTCTGATGCATTCCCAAGCTAAATAAAGTCAATGTTTCGACTTTCGTCAGTGCTCTGGTCCCAATTGTGACGAAAGAGTGAGCTATGCCTGTAGCTCAGTGTGTTAGTGTCTTATGGCGAGTAGGGGAGGTCCAAGGTTCGATCCCAGGATTTTTTCAATCCTTGTTTTCTCTTCAAAATTGTCTATTAATAGTTAGGTCAGTTGGAGTAATTTTACAACATTTTCTCTAACACATGTGTAAACCTACATTGAAACCTAACCTAAAACCTCACTATCAACTTAACTATTTCACTTTTCATACGTTGATAAAACAGATTCCATAGAATAAATATCTTTTTTTATGCGTTGAACAAGCTACAATCAACTTTCACTACAGTATTTCAACACAGCTGTTCAATCCTTTAACACTTGTACTTAATATTTATTTATTTATTTATTTATTTATGTTCAGGATGAACTTGGCAAAAGTTTCAGGCAAAGTTGAAAATTGAAATAGGATTTTCATAAAGAATAGTTATCATTCACCTATGAAAAACAAATAGTTCACCTAGTGAACTACCAACCCTTTGCTTATTCTAATGATCTCATATCGTTAAATTGACTTTTGTTCATTTCAGGAAACAATCTTTGCGATATTCACCATTCAGGACAAGCAGTTGGTTCGGCACAGTATCCCGTTTGGATCATTTCCATCATTTTGATAGTACATTATGTCTGCAATTTCTACAACCATTATTGATTCCATATTTTCTTTACTTTTTTGTTATTCTATTGTGTACGTTCAAGTCTGCCATTAATCAACCGACAAAAAAGAAAACAAAGATATAAATTAATGTTATTTATAATTACTGAAAAATAGTCGTTCATTGCTTTATCATTTTAATTGCCAACGAAGAAAAAAAAACAAACAAAATAGTAAATAAAGAACTGTACAAGAAATATTTTTCCATTTCACTTATATATATATAAAAAAAAAATTCTTTCCATATGAAAAACTATATTCTTATGGAAGACACCTGGACTAACATTTGTTCTTGTCTTGATTATAATACTGTGGACATACCGTATCTATCCATCGTCACTTTTCCATCATGCACATCATCTTAGTATAAATTCATAATTCGTTTCAACATTAAAATACCGTAATTCCTGGTTAATAAATAGGCTTCATTATGGCACCAAAAATTATTTGAGGAAGATTACCTGGTTGGCACATAACACTCTTGAATTGGTAATCATTTGAACTTGATCATCGCATAAGGTTGGCTGAGCTTTCATTTTGCTCACCAATGTATAGTATTTTAGATACATCTCTGGTTTCCATAAATTCTTTCATAGTGTTATGCTAAGATGCAAAAGAAGCTGTGGTAGTTTATTTTGCTTTAGAATTGTAACCCAACTCCCATCTATCTATAAATAATTCTTCTCATGGCTTTATCAGTAAACTGCAATTCTTGTGTCACTGTAAAATGTTGCTGTTGCTTTGGCAAGCATTGTAAATTCGCATGTAATAAACAAATCGTCACATGATAGATTTATCATCAACTAATAGGAACATATCTAAACAGTATGTAAATGCCTAATGTGATGAACCTTGCCCAAGATGGGACATATAATGTCTTGAATCATAACCGAATGTCATTGAGAAAAATCTTAAACAAGGTCTGCTACTAATATCCTTATAAATTAAAACCAAAAAATATAAGCAACATCATAACCCCAAAATTCCCTGAACCCCAACATTTAAGTCTTCAGTGCATAAAATGAGTGAACCTTTTTCTCTAGGTATAACTGAGTAAAATATTCTTATCATAAGTAAATAAAGGCATCCCCCGCTTTTTCAACAGGTTAAGAACCAGTGTCAAAAACAAACAAAGAAATCGTCAAAATGCAGAACCTAGTCTTTTTCTTTTAGCTCGAAAATGCATTTTGCCCCTGAAAAATGTAAATATCGCACTATTTATCACTCGCAAATGCATGTGAAAGCTAAATGATATAATATATATATATATACATACAACATAGAAAAATAAAGTCAATGAACACAAACATCGTGGAAACGTGACCAACTAAGTCAAAAGAGAAACCAGGCATCAAATGAGTTCTGGTTCAAAGAACGGATCGTCGAAAAGCAGGAGACGCCTGTGATCAAGATTTCACCAACTGCTGGTTTTAAAGAATTTCTTGTGAAAAGAAACAATCACATTTAAACTATTGCACATCCTCACTAGAAATTGACTATGGTTTCCTAAATAAATTATTTACACTAAATCTAGTTGGTTATGAGGTGATCGTCATCGGACGTTTTCTTTCTGCAACAATGCAACAACCTCTCCCGACTCCAATGGATGAAGAGAGCAATTAATGGAATGGTGCAAACTATCGCTAAGGCCATTGCAACGTACGAAATAATTTCAGTCGAAGTTATAACGTGTGGTTGGCAAGCACAGGCCCATGGATCTAATACAACATGATAATGATAAATAATGAGCTTATAGCTCTGGTCAGTCAGTTTTAAATAACAAATCCAAAAGAATTCACAACTCACCAGGATGCGGAAACGGCCCCTCAAGCTCAGCTCCAAAGCTGCTCGACTCGTACGGAAGGCATGATGATTTGGCAAAGCCTATTTGCTTGTTTTGTCTGTCGAACACAATGTAAAACCCTTCCATAACAACAGCACCAATGACAGTACCTAGAAATTAAATGAAATGACTAAAAAAATGCCTATAGTTAAATGTCAAAAACAAAAAAGACAAACTAAACAAACATGTAATTTAAAAAGAAGGAATTTAGTGTAAGCCTACCTCTGTCAGAAGAACTAATGGCAAACTTGAAACATGTACGGTTAATGTAATTTTCAGGATCAATGACGAGTCTCAAATATTGCTACAAATGACAAAAATCATTAATGTTTGCTGCTAACTAAACTACAAGAACTTACTGCAGTTAGCTTTAAAAATAAAAAAAGCTACTTTCTTACTTGTGGGGAAATGACCAAATTAAAGGTTGAATTAGAAGTATGCAAAAGCGAAAGGCGAATTTCCGGAAATCCTTCCAAGGGTTTTCCTTCTCTCCAGCACATCACAGCCACTCCTGTCCAAAACTCGGATGGTATCGATTCGTTAATTTCAATCTGGCGATGAAGCGAATCCACGAGTATGTCGAAAACTCGTTGTGGAAAACGTAAGTTAGTTGTACCACTGTCGATGATTGCTTTATCGTTGTTTAACTTTGGGAAATTGAATCATCCAGTGTCAATGTTAAGAGCATCTTGTGACACGATTCAGACATTTATGAGAAAGCGCCATGAAACCTACTTCTTTGCAGTCAACTGGAAGGTATTCGTTTCCAACAGCTACATTGGTAAGGACAATATCGTAATACCACTCGTGATGGAGCGGTGTGTACCGAATTTGGTCGCGATGAAGACTAGGATCGATCCCTCCCAGAACAAGAGAACCTGCTGGCTTGTTCATTCCCTGCTCACCACAAAGTTGCAAGGAAAAACAGTTGTGTACCACTCCTGAATTAACGAGAACATCGAAGAATGGAGTGACTTTGTTAATAGGCTGAAACAAAACCCAAACGTTTTGATAAAATATTAGCTTCATTAAACAGTAGCAGCAAGAACATCTCAATAGAAATTGATAAACAAATATCATCCATTACCCTTACGATGGATGAATAAGCGAGACCCAAAATGCCTTGCCAGTCTGACTTATTGATAAAAAAATTATCGGCTGTTGTGATAAGAGCAATGTCACTACGAACAGCACGGCTATCGAGCAGTTGTACCATATCACTGCCCAAATAACCTTCCCAATGTCCCATTGTATAGGGCACATCAACATTCACATTGCAATGCTGGAATGATGATGAACTAAAACAACAAATGGCACCCTTGAAGCGCCAACACCAATAAAACTTTCAATTTGTCCGTTGAACTTACTTTTCTACATGAAAATATTTATCAATTAGAGAATTCTCTACAGCAGCCACAGCAAAATTGCTACTACCCGTGTCAACTAGCACATTCAACTGTCAAAATAAAAATACCATTACAAAAAAAAACAATCTTACTTTCCTTATCATTTAATGACTTACATCTTGCCTCGGTGTTCCAACTTTCACATTTATGTAGTATCCTTGTCCTGGTCGACCGTGCAGGTTCGGTTCGTAACTGGCTTCATCTCCACCCGAGGTCAGGCTTGCTAAACTGCTTGGAGCTGAACTGGACAAGTACAGTGGTACCGATACTTTGACAGTCTCGATGAGATCCAGCAAAAGCATTGCTAACAACAAACCGAGACCAAGTCTGCTTTTCATTTCTTCCTTGACCATCGTTAAGAGTTCATCATTTTTGCTTCATTCTACAATGTGGGAAAATCCACAACAACCTACATAAATTTGAACAACAAAATCAGAACATGACAAAAATTGCAATTCGATATAAGTTGTTCAAATACCATTAATAATGAAAAATTCTGTCATCCTATGGACACCAAAACAACTTCGTACACCTTAACTTTAATACATTTACCTTTTACATAACATTCAACCTGTGACAGATTGAATAATGTATCTTATCAATTAATGTTTCAAACTGTGACTGAAATTAGGTTGATGTCTGTTAAAATCCAAATAAATAAACAGTAGGTGTCACGAGTACATATTCCGTAACCTAATTTCAAGGATCCTGTACACCGTAAACATGTAATCAATTATTAACAAATATATAAAGTATTTTATTTGATGGTGCATTATTAACCTTAAACATCAAGTTATTTACCTGCTTTCACATATTAGAGACATAAGCTTTCTTCGCAAAGCAAGAGAAGAGAACAGAGTCAAATTGGACCATGTCAATCACTCGTCTCGTTGCATCTTGTGACTTGTGCTCAGATCAGAGAACTACTTTGTGCACAGTACGGCTAGGTGACGACATTATAAAATAACATTTAGAACTTTTTATAAAATCACTAAGCATTAATTTGCAATAAAAAACATCTTATGCCAAATAACGCTATAATTTAACAATTTCATTAAAAATAAACAGCAAAAACAAGCCCTGTATAAGTTTATTTGCTGCACGCTGTAGGAATTTTTAGCCACTTCCGACACTACACTTCCGGTTTGCAATGGTCGCTTTTGTGTACAACATTCCTCGATTTCAGTGCAAAACATTCGAATAAACATCTTCTAGAGCTAGCATTGACTTGACAGCAAGTTAAGCTCATGAATTTGGAACTTTTAGGTAACTATTCAATATTGCAATGCTCCCTTTTGTTAATAACAAAAGGTATGAAATGAACTTATCTATTACTACTACGGTAACCCCTCCGCTGTCACAAGTTCTCAACTGGCTTTTCTTGTTTACAGAGTCGTTTGGGCAGAATTATCCCGAGGTAAATAAATAAACGAGTAACATAATGCATAATTTAATTTTCATTATCAAGTAAGAATGTCAAAACCACAACGAAGAATTGTTTTCCACACATCCTATTCATATGACATGATAGGCTAGTTTGTACTTGCATTTTCATTATTTGATTTGTTGTTATGTTGTAGGAATTTGATGGTGCATTGGATTGCATAAGCTTGGCATTAACATGTGCGTTCAACAAACGAGGAACGTTGCTTGCCGTGGGTTGCAACGATGGGCGTATTGTGATCTGGGACTTCCTTACAAGAGGCATTGCCAAAATCATCAGTGCCCACGTTCATCCTGTTTGCTCGTTATGGTAAGACACGTGCATCATGATCAATGAACCTCGGCTAACTAGACCATTTTGCAATGTTAATGAAGTCGCTTGTTATAGCTGGAGTCGTAATGGTCACAAGCTGATAAGTGCATCTACCGATAACAATGTCGCCATATGGGACATCATGACGGGAGAATGCGATTATCGCTATCGCTTTCCTTCCCCCATCATCAGAGTTCAATTTCATCCTCGGAATGAGTATGTGCTTTTGATAGAACGATTGGCTTGATTTCATAACTTGACATGGATGGTTTCATTTGTTTGTAGCAAAACCTTTTTAGTTTGTCCAATGAAGCACGCCGCAGTTATAGTCAACGTCGATGGCTCGCATGCTGTCGTTCCGTTGGATGAAGAAGTATGTATGTTGTTTGGGTTGTGTTAATGTTGAGTAGCAGCATTTGCACTCAAGAAGGATTTTTATTTTCCAGTCCGATGTCAACATCGCTGCTGCTTATGATCGACGAGGAGATTACATTTATACTGGCAATGCTAAGGGCAAGGTAACATTTAATGTAGTAACACACCTTATAAAGTGTGCTTCGATGGATATAAAAATTCCGGTTCCGTAGATCCTGGTGTTGTCTAATCAGAAATTAGAACTCGTTGCCTCATTTCGAGTAACAACGGGTACATCCAATGCAACTGCCATCAAATCCATAGAGTTTGCTCGGCGGGGAGAGTAAGTTTCTTGTTAGTGAAAAACGTTTGTCAGCTCAACGTTTGTTCAATCTAAAATTTAAAATGATTCTCGCTTCTTAGTTGCTTTTTGGTGAACACTGCAGACAGAGTGATACGAGTGTACGAAAGTTTTGAAGTTTTAGCGTGTGGGAAGGAAGGCGAACCAGATGCTGTTCAAAAGCTGCAAGATCTTGTTAACAAGTAGAGTTGCTTATTTACAAAAAACATTAGATACTTTTCAGATACCTGCTATTACTGCTATTGATTTATTCGATTCTAACTCAGAACCATGTGGAAGAAATGTTGCTTTTCTGGCGATGGTGAATATGTGTGTGCTGGATCAGCGCGGCAACACTCGTTGTACATTTGGGAAAAAAGCACCGGAAACTTGGTCAAAATTTTGCATGGGACAAAAGGGGAAATGCTTTTGGATGTTATGGTAAATTTATCCTAGCTGTTCAAGCTTATGGTTTCACTTCATCTCAATGCATTAGTGAGTGATTGTTTCACATTACAGTGGCACCCTGTGCGACCCATCATCACATCCATCTCAAGTGGTGTAGTTTCCATATGGGCTCAAAACCAAGTGGTACGTACGTGTCTCATTCCTGGTGATAACCCAGCATGGTGAATACAAAAAAATACCATTGGCTTTTCTTACCCGTTTCAGGAAAATTGGAGTGCCTTTGCTCCAGATTTCAAAGAACTGGATGAGAATGTCGAGTATGAAGAACGAGAAAGTGAATTTGATTTGGAAGATGATGACAAAAGCATAGAACTGAGTACAGGCAAGTGTTTCGAGCCATAACAAAGTGTCCTTTTCCACTTGCAAGTCACATAATCTTTGCTGGCTTATGGTATATACTTTGATTCTTGTAGAAAAGCAAGAGGATGATGAAGAAGTGGATGTAGTTACTGTTGAACCAATAGCTGCATTCTGTAGCAGGTTTGTTTCGTTTTGTTTTGTTAGTAATATTATAATAGTGCTGTTTATTAAATTACTAAAATAGATTACACTCAACAGTGATGAAGACCAGGAAGACCTCGATGCTCTACTCTATCTTCCAATCTCACCAGAGATTGATGAACCTGAAGAAGGCTGGGGAACACCTTTAGAACAGGTGCTTACACTATTCTACATCATCATCCAACATTTCTCTTTCTCACACACATTTTCTTCACCTGGTGTCAGATTGCAGAAGAACCAACCAAACGGCCAGCTTCGGATCAAAAAGAAAACACATCACCCAAGAAGAAGCGTGCCAAGACATACGATATTGATCTGCTCGATGCTCCTGTTGATGGCAAGTTTTGTTGTATGGCTTTCAAGCCATATCGTCAACTTTTTGTGACTTGGAATGCATTTATTACATACAGAAGTCCATCCACTGTTGAGTGCTAAAGCTAAGGATAAAGCTCGTCCCCAGCAACCCAAAAAGAGTGGTCGCCCCAAGATGAACAGGGGTCCTGACCTCAAACCCATCTCGAAGCCTAAACACAAGGAATTTCGAGGTTCACATTCGAAATTGGGAAAAGGTTAGCGATGTTTAGGAGAAAATAAGGCCTAGACATAAGTAACCTACTAATTGCACCAGTAAGAACACTAGTTTTTTATTTCTCATACGGATCATGCACCACCCCCTGAATTAAAGTCAGTGTAACAACATTACTCCATGCTAACTCAATTCTGATTTTATTTCAATTTTTCTTTCAGAACCCTACCTTCCAATCGCATCTCAACAACTACAACAACAATAATCATCATCTCTATTTTCCATTGCCATGTGTAATTCAGTTCAGTTTCAACCCATTCAAATAAAATGCTAAAAACTTACGTATTACATCGTCGTCGAATCCTTCAAATTGATTCCTACAGAAATCTTTTTCACAAACATCAAATAATTTGTTCGAATGATCCACCCAGACGCAATTCTTAATGCCATCGGTTCCACTGTGATTCAGCGTGTTAAGCTGATAAGCGAGGAAATCGAACATCGGACCGTCCGCCTGAACACACTGCACACTGATTGGATGTGGGAGATCATGGACATCATGCTGCAAAAATAATAACAGGTGTAGTTGGGTTTGCTTTTATAAATATGATGGCCAGTTTGTGATTGCTACACATTAACACTGATTGAGCTACTACAGTGAAACATCCACTACAGTGAGACTTCTCCAAGTGTGCCACCCATGCATGGTTCCATGAAAAAAGGATCCTTAAGAGAGCTGGTCTTTGAATGGGGAGAACAGTTAAAAACAACCAAAATTCTGTTGACAAAAACGGTCCCTGAATGGAGGTGGTCCATTAGACCTGTCCTTCACTGTATATTGTAAACTGGGTTAACGATTTCCATAGAGCTTGCAAAACTATCAAGAACTAGCATTTCTCGAACCTTAGAATCTTACTTAATGAAAATTGGATTGGCAAAGTGGTCCTTACCCCAAACAGAGCTCTTGCTTGAGCAATGGCAACTCCGTGACAAACACCAATAGCGCGAGCTATCATCTGACTTTTGCTCCACTGGTCCGGATTAAAAGTATTGTTCAACAAGATAGTGTGGACAAATTGTGGTTGTGTAGTAGAACTCATGGCTATGAAATAAATGTTCAAACACTATGAATTTAAAAACTGCATTATGTGTAAGATACATGAAAAATGCCTTGCTAAACGTTTCACACACTTACGAAAAAAATCATAAGATTTGTAAATGTTTTGTGGCTTCAAGTCCAATGTGTAATGCAAAGGGTAAATGTCAGGAAGTTCCTTTTCCTCAGTGGCTTTAACTTCATCCAAATTTGCAAACCCGGATAATAGAGTAGGTGAAACGAGAGTGGTGGGCATATCGATACGATACTGAATGAAATGGCCATCTGAAAGTTTCAACAAGCAATCGTATGGGCTCATGATGAGCATGAAGTGAGATAATTGAAGGCTTGCCTAGAATAACGTTGTATGTTACAAAAATCCAATATTGAGATTATTATGGAAAACAGTGCCTCCCTCATAGATGGACGGACCTAGCTCATGCCACCCTAAAACACTTGGAAATTGGTCGCCTAATAGGTGACAATCAATGTGTTGCTGAATACTTCTTTTGCCATTGACTCAAAACTATGAATTGTTACATGCAACGTTATGCTGGGCAAGCCTTCAACTTTCATTAAGTTTAAATGTCGAAACTCACCCTTTTGCAGAGGAGTAGAAATAAAAGAATCAATCATCACATTTCGGTGAATAGCATTAGTGTCTCGTTGCATGGCATCCATTTCAAGCATTCTCAATAATGATCGTAGCAATAAATTGCTGAAAATAAACCATTGACACAATTTCCATACAAAAATTAATATCCTACTTCTGTAGAAAAGATGGCAAGCCTAGCACAAGCAAAGTTGATAACCACAGAAGACTGACAGTTTCAAGTGATAAAGTCCAAGTCAAAAAAAGTGAACTATGAAAAAAAAACCATTGAAAAAGGACAATTACCATTTTCTGCTCTTTGGAATTCCCCAAACAACAGGAAAGATGTACCACAATCGTTCCTTGTCAATTTTTTTGGGCAGCCTTTCCTGGTAGGCATCATGCAATAGCGAATTCTGAATACAACTAGTCAAAAACAGCCGTGTCACGTACAAGTTCAAATTGAAAAAACCAAGCTAATTCAGAATGAAAGATACCTTTGTGCTAATTCATCCAAATGTTTGACATCCAACCTGTTGTAGATTTGCTGCAGCACTGTTGGTAATCCGGCAAATTTTATCGTTTTTGTCAGCTGTTGCACATGCGCTTCACCTTAGCAACACATAAGATGATAAACCAATATTAGTGTTCTAAACAAAAAATGAACCAACCTTTTGGGGCATCATTTTTACATACCTTCCAGTAAATTGGTATCGGAGGTGAAAAATAGACATGCTTTCTCATGCCAGTCAGGATGAGTGTTGACTACTGGTTTCATTTCTTCTACTACTGCAGATAACTGTTCTCTGCAAAGAAAAACCAAATTCATGTGTACTATACCCCAAGCACTTTCATTTCTTATAGTTAAATTTTTACAGTAAGGTCCTGCTAATACACCAGGTTACATTTCTGACCCCTGCTGAGAAGCTTCACATGCAAATGCATATTTGCATGACAAGACTGATTGGCAATGTTGTCTGATGCTAGTTTCCGACTTGGCTGATGAATGCGTCATGCCAAAATGTATCGATCATGAAAAAGCAGGGCCTATTGTATTTATTTATTTATTCAATGAAACAATTACCTGTCATGGAAAGGCTTGCTGATGTTTTTAACATACTGCAGAGCATCGACAATTTCTACATTTCCCTCCTTCAGCTGTTCTGCTATTTTCACTTCGACGATTCGACGTTGGCCCTGCGATTTCCATTTCTGCTTAAACCACCAATCAATATGCTGTTTTCTCAAGCACCGAGTCAGCCTCATGTCGAGTTTGCAAATTTATCACCACCAATGCAATAAACGAGCATAAATCTTCTACGTCAACAGTGGCATGAAAACTGGAAACCAAACCAAGTACAAATATAAAAAACTTATTAGAATATAACTTGGACTTTGTAAACTTATTCATATAAAGCATGTTAAGTAAAATCAGTTGTCATTTGAGTTGTTTTCCAAAATTGTGGGCTAGCTTATTACGTTAACTACGTATTTTCCATTTTGTTAATGATATGATTTTTCTATGTTGCACCATAGAAGATACATATTCTTAGTTATTACTACATTAAAAAACATAGTGTATTGTAATCCATCCAGATATCTAGAACATTATAGAAAACACTATTTACCATACTAACTGATGGAAGTACATTATCATCATAGCCCAACATTGTAACAAAAAGTGGACATGACATGTTACTCAAAAAAAAGTTTGTATTCCACTAAGAGATCATAAATTGTACTGCTAGTTACACTTTTAAATTTTTACTTTGGATCATAAATTGTACTTCGTAAAAAAAAAGAATGTAAGAAAGTATTGGTACAAAAACTTAAAATTACTGTTAAACTGAAGTTGGCTCCACTATTCTAGCACCGATTTTTAGTACAGGGTATTACTCGCTAGGGGCGCTGCAAGCTTTTTTTTTAGGACAGAGCAATCGATAATCTATCAACTAGCAAACAAGAAAAGGCGAAATGTAAACGGCAAAGCTAAGTAAAATCAGTTTTCATTTTGCGATTCAAAATTGAAACTTAAACAAC
The DNA here is from genome assembly GCA_034695005.1 of Cryptops parisi. Lineage (NCBI taxonomy): Eukaryota > Metazoa > Arthropoda > Chilopoda > Scolopendromorpha > Cryptopidae > Cryptops > Cryptops parisi. The sequence continues at coordinate 11,694 of JAQIWH010006912.1, forward strand.
CCACCACCAAAGCAACAAAGTAGAATTACGAAAACAGCTTAATTTCAGAATCTCGCTGTCGCCGAGTCTTCTACTTTAACAAGGTGGTCTATCTAAACGAAAAGAAAACCCCTTACCGGTTTCGTACCACGTACTCTCCATTAAAGTACCGTTCCAACCGTACCGACAATTAAAAAATCTATCGTTAAGTTAAGTTTTCGAGAAATTAATACATTTTGTACCGCCTGCGTCCTTCGCTCGTACCCATCAGCCGCCGCTTCGCGCTCTTTGACAAGGTGGGCTATCGAATCGAACGAAGCGAAGCGTTACAACCATAACTGGGCACAAGTCCGTTAATCGTTAATTAACGAAGTTAAAAAAATTGATTAATGATTTAACTTTTAAGTTAACGTGAACTAGTAGTTCTGTGAACAGCAGACCTCACTCACTCATTTTAAAATGAAATAAAACAGTAAAAAAAAATAAAACAG
>JAQIWH010006913.1:0-12162 GCA_034695005.1 Cryptops parisi
ACCCTTTTTCAGTTTCAGTTTTTCCTTTCCATTTAACCACACTGAGCCACAGCAACGCGTGGCAGGGTACAGCTAGTTTAAAATAAAATCATACATAAAACAATAAATATACTGTAACATTACTGTAAATGAACATGATGGCATAAATAAAATGTGGAGAGGAAGATGAATCTTATTGTTTGGAAGGGTGGTCACCGTCCATAAAAAAATCAAGTAACCCTTCTGGTGTTTTTCCTCTTCTTCTTTTCTGTTTTTATTTTTTGCACAATAAGGATGCTTGTGATTGACACGAATTCCGAGATAACATACGAATAGCAATTCAAATTTAGTTGGACAAATAGCGAGTTGAACTAATAGAGGGGTGGACGAATAGCGGGGTTCCACTGCTGGTGTTAATGTTATTCGGATTGCTGATGTTTCCAGATTACTGATTTTAGGATGTTGTTGACCTGTATACATCGAAATAGTGCAAGCTCATCCTTTTGATCAAGATTCACATATCAAAAGGCTTGTAAAAGTTTCCACGTTGAAGTGTAATTAAAATGCTAATCGCCACTCTTTCTCACCCTTAAAACACGGGCTTCCAACAACATCAAGTTGTTGTAAGGAATATTTTTTTTCTCTTCAGTTTTAAGGAGTTCTCTTCAAAAACCCCATCAACATTCCAACGTTACAACAACTTTCACTTCATTGCTCTTCCACTATTTTATCATCACGCATGCGTTTTCCTGCAACGCCTCGAGGGTTAATTAACTAAAGCAAATGAGCAGATAAAACTTGGAAATTAGTAAAAAAAACAATGCTTAGTAAAGGTAGACTTTTTTCAAGAAAATTATTATGATAATGTACAGTATATCCTATAAAATCAGCGATTTTCTAGAAATATAGAAAAAATGGAAATTGTGATGCTATTGGAAATTCGCAGTTATTGAAAAATTATTCACATTGTTGGAAATTTTGGGTTCTTTAAAAATAAAAATTTAAAAACTTGGAAGTTATTGAAGAGTTGTATTTATTGAAAATAAGTTGCATTCGCGTTTACAGTTCAAAATACAGTATTGCGAAAATTTGTTAAAAATTGGAATTTTCGAGATTTGGAAACAATTTCCCTACCCGAAAAAACATAAAAAATAAAAAACCCAAGGTAGAAATAAACAAAAACAAAACAATAAGAAAAAATACCCATCTTGGAACAACTGACCGGGTAGCCCCATGAATAAAAAGTCCCAACGTTTCACCCCCTTTTCTCAAATACACATAAGGGCTTGATCAGATCACAGAGAAACACACAAGACACAAACAGAAAAGACTATACAGGAAGACAAAAATCAACATTGAATCTGTTGGCTCAGAATTATAATTTGGTTCTGGTAAAACAAATTTTTGGAAAGCCACAACGACCACTTGTTTAAGGTATTCGTTTTTTACACTGTGTTCAAGCTCCTATATAACGGAAGCGAAACGTTAGTGAGTTTAGCTGGAGTGAGTGTGATGTTTTTTGGTCTTCCCCGTCAGTCGTAGCACTCGTAGGTAAGTCACATTTTTCGGTTTTTTCCTTTACCGTAGGAGGTGGTTTACTTGTTTTTTAAATTAAAGTTAAAAATGCTAATGTCAAAATTGTTCTAAAAATACAAGAGCACTCCATACTGTTACTTTTTTTGTCGCTTTGTCAAGCTCCATATCGGCGTTACGTTAGGTCTTCTTCCAGAAACACATTTTTCTGACTTTAAGGTTCAAATTTTCTCGTAACGTTCGTTTAATGGAAAATGTAACCTATTTGTGAGCCTAGTACTTGAATACATCACGTTACTATTGTTTACTTATTTTTTTCATTTTCCCGCATTATCATTTATATGTACACTCGAAACAGCAATTTTCATTTTTATTGTCGGAATCTATTGCAAAATAGAAGCTGAAAAAAAAACAACATCATCCCATAGTGTACGTAAACATTCCTGAAACTGAGTTAAGTGACCATAAAATGAAAAACATTACATTCGAAAATTCCACCATTCACACGACACCAATCCATTTGTATTCTTCGCTCTGATCGGTCGAAATGGGTGCTTAGGTTTTTTATCCTCTAAAAAGGCTTCTATCTACCCCTTTAAAACACACCAATGAAATAAACAACATCCGTTTTTTTTATTGGTTAGAAGAGTCCCTTAGCTGTTACAGACGTGAATTTCTTGAGTTACCAAAAATAAGAAGAAAAAAACCAAACCAATCGCAAATGAATAGTTTGAATTTTATGTTCGATTACACGCTTCAGGGATGAGATATCAAACCTCCTAGCAAGTGATGAACTTATCACTTTACAACTGTTTACATTGGGCATAAAATCGATATCAGCTTTGCTATCTCCATGTCATTTTCATGTCATCTTCATGTCATATCATATTAATTTTTCATGTCATGTGAATTTTGAATTAAAATAGCTGGGTGAAAACTATATTTAATGTACTATGTAAAGTACGTACACAACCAACATAATATACATAGTTACGACATTTAATACTCATTTAGGATATATACATTATGTCATTATGTTATTGACCATGTCATGTTTGTCATAAGCATCATTTACTATGTCACGTACATGTAATAAAGTACTACATCATGTACGACATATTATGTTATGTTTACGTCACAAGGAAATACATTTATCCACAGTACAACGTCATCTACATCATGTACGTCACGCATTATATCATGCACTACTACGTCCGTACTACGCCCTATACTATATCATGTATTACGTCATTTACATTACTAGTAAATAGCCCGTCAATAATGACAGAGAAAACATTTTGTTTTCATTACGAAATTTATTATATAATTCATGTTGTTTGGCAACATTCGTTACAGTTATTGTTTTAGGTCATGTTGCTTTGCAACATTTGTCACACTTATTGTTTTAGCTCATGTTATTTCTCAACAATCGTTAGCGTTATTTATAATTTATTATTTAACTCATGTTGCTTGGCAAAATTCGTTATAGTTATTGTTTTAACTCATAGTGCTTTGCAACATTCGTCCCAGTTATTGTTTTAACTCATGCTGCTTCGCAACATTCGTTACAGTTATTGTTTTAGCTCATGTTATTTTTCAACATCCGTTAGCGCTATTTATCACCCACCCAGCCAGCGACTGACCCAGTAAAACCTTGACCTGCGAAACTGACCTTGTGAAACAGTTTAGTAGATTCTATGTATAGTTATTATGATATATCATTAATGGTAGAGATTTTCACACATTTCTCCTGGGGTCATGAACGGTTCAACCAATGACTATTAATAGTTTGCAACAATGATCATGATCATATCATTTTTAACTTTACGATTATTCCCCACTTTAAAACTAAACAATCTGTATCTTTTTGAATTTTTTTTTGCAAATATAACGGCAATGGTTATGGCTGCAAATAAGTTTTTGTTATCTCTTTTTGTAAATTCTAAAATTAGATACAACTTTTTTTGCCGACATGCAATATTCATGAAAAGGCGAGAAAAATAATAAATGTAAAGTGGATTATTATCATACGTACTTGGCATTTGGAATTATTATCATAATTCGCAACCGGATTATTATCATAATTCACCTTCTGTGGTGAATTATCTTTATTTCGACGACTCGAAACTAGCAATTTCACTTTCGTTTTTTTTTTTGTAATGGATTTTTTTCTCATCCATGTTGGTCTCGTTTTTCCAAGTTATTAAATGCAAATTGATTCTCGTTTTTTGTTTTATTTAATATACGTACTGTTATAGTTTAACGTGAGTGAAAAGTCCTGAAAATGTGACTTTTTTTTGCGAATGTTGATGCTTTATATATTTTATCAAATCGAAACTAATAACTATGGTAGTTTTTTCTAAAATGTTTTAAAAACAATTGCTACTTTGGGGTTAGATGCCCAACCTCGTTTGTGGCGCTACTTGCTTGTACTTAAGGGTTTCAAATCTTTAAGTTAAGGGTTTGAATATGTATGTTAGTTAAACACACACATACATAACAGATCATTATTGATTTATTATTCATACATTTAATACAGATTTGTTTTTTTAAGTAGCCTAACCTTGAATACCAAGCGATTCAAAGTTAAAAAAAAAACAACTCTATGAATCTTTCAATTCAATCTTTCGTGATATATTATAAATCGTATGATACTTCAAAATCCGCCGCCAGATGTCACTTTTCATGTTTCCAAGATCAAACCAAAACCAATATCAAAAATTTGCTTTCATGGCATCCTATCTTGAAACCACAAAATTTCATTTTATTATTAAATTATATTGATGAAGTGCCTTCAATTTTTGTCTTCACTTAGTACCAAATCAAAACCAACACTACTCGCCAGCTCCATATTAATCATCTTAAAATGAACTCATCAAAACTAAAAAAAAAGTTCATTAGTATTATATGTTTCATTAGATTTTTAAAGCGAATGTAACATATGAATCATACAAATTAGCCTTCCTAAATTTAATTTGCAACTGAGCCGAATTTAAAATTCTGCCATCGGATGACAGTTATAAAATAATTACAATGATCAAATCAAAACCAATGATAATTTTTGCCTTCATTGTTTCTTTCTCATCATTCTCTCTTAAAAATATTTATATCAATTAAAAATTCCATGTTTTTTAAAAAAAATAATTCATTTAAATTTATTATACTGTGTAACTAAAGCATTTTATACGTCAAACGTTTTCAATTAAATTTCATCGTTTCCAACTGTTTTTCTGACGTCATACACGTTTTCGTGCTTTAAGTCAAACAACAAAACACAACAAAAGTACTGAAATGCGCCCGGATGTATGTATAATGTCAACAAAAATAGTCGGAATTGATAAAATTCGTTTGAAAAAGTTTGATGTGTAATAACCCCCTTTAGAGTTAATTTCACATTTACCGATCAAATCAAAACTAATGTTCGGCTCCAATTTATATAATCTACTGTTAGCTCCATTTATATTCTTGTAAACATGGAAATTGCACACTTCATTATTTTTAAATAAAACAAAAAAATTTAAAATCTATCTTCCAATACGAATATCTTAAAAACTGTTCCGAGTACTTCAAATACTGCCACCAGATGGTAGCTTCAAGGTGGTGGTTCCATGATCAAATCAAAACTAACAGCAAAAAAATCGCTTTCATCTCATCTTGATAAAATAATTCCTTAATTTTATTACCGAATTATAGTCTTTTCCGGTTACATTTAAAAAAAAATACTGTAATAGTAAAGCTCTTCTTAAAACCGTATCATCCTTTATTTGAACGTTCATTTTCTTTGGCACACATGTTGGAAAGCAGGTCCCATAATCTCATCAATAATTCTATCTGCTTCACACTTCATAATTCACTCGTTTTTTTCTCTATTTCTTTTTCAATTCTTTTGGTGATGAATATGGATTTCTTACACGTTCGGATAAATGAAGAAAAATCGTGAAGAAACTATGTATATAGAAAAAAAAATTTCTTCGTCTTCAATTTGTGCCACGTGAATGGTTCCCAAGAGAGACCCATCTGGGCACAGGATGAGAATTTATGCATTTTTATTACTTACAACAGCGTAGAGAAGAAGAAAAAAAAATAAGCTCAAATTATAAAGGGTGAGAGAGAATTGGAAGTAAATTAAAGAAAGGCGTGGGAATGAAACGTTATATAAGGATAAATGAGCAAAGACGATCATCACGAGGCTTTTGTTAGAGTACAAAAATGCACCCTCGAAAAACTTTCAATCTTTTTCAGCTCGAATGGGCTCGATTTTCATGCAAGCTTGAGCACCTAATGTGCATGAATTATACATTTTTTTTGCGTTTCCATCCACGTGACCTGTAAATTTTTGCATGCCATCATGCGTCCAAACACACTCACAGGCACACGTTGCCTCTGGTTCTTTTCGGTACACTCCAACAACTTTTATTTTGGCAACCAATTCTCTTTTCCACCAACCAAATTCACCATTAAATTGGTATGTCATGTCGTGAAAGTGAAGGTTTATTTTCTCTAATGCGATTCGAAATGTAATTTTCACCAAAAAATGAACCAAATGTAAAAGTTTACATACATATAACTAAAATGGTACGAAGTATACGACATTGTAATATGACACGATTTTTGTATGTATTGTAATGATTTTGAAGAACTTGTAAAAAAATGGAAAATATTGTTAAGTGGGGATTGGTTTATTTTTGTTTTGAAGGTTTCCTGTCACACACAATTTTCAATGTAGCAAGTCGTGCAAATTGTGAACTACTGTGACGTAACTTTCTTGCCTAACCATTGGAAAACGATTGGGCTAAAAGCTGATATCAATTTGCAAAAATTGTTCACAATGTGCACAAATTGCCCTTGTCACAAACAAAAACTGCGTGTAACGTGATTTTTATACTCTTTATATCAACTTCATTTGTGACTGAATTTGTGAGCTGGGATTTAACGTATACTACAATCTACAGAATACACTGCATAGTCTATTATGAGAATACACTGTATAGTCCAATTTACCAAAAAAACGCATAAAACGAGAACCCTTCCTTCGCATAAAAAAACTGCATAAGTTCAATGTGAAAAAAATAAATATATAAATGTATATATAAATAAATAAATCAAAAATTGCGGTTAATTATTTCAATGATTGTTTAATTAATTTGGAGTTATGTTTTTTCCACTTATTTTCGCAATTTTAATTCAAATCAACTATGGGGCGACACTCTCTGATGGATTGGTTCACCTTTTTAATGAGTTGTATTTTTAAACAATTTTGCCAACCTAATAAGTTCCCAGATTTTTGAAGGATAAGGCTCACCCCAATTAAGAGTAATTCAAAATCATTACAAATAAGATTGATAAAACGTTTAACAACTAAAACAAAACTATTTAAATTTTCTTTCATTTGTTTATTTCTGTGATTTTATGAATAAGCGAAATCAGAGGTGCTTTGTTTGACTTTGCGGTATCGTATCAGTTGATACGATGTCAATGTACTGGCATCTTAAAGTGCGACAATGATACGAAACAAAGTTACATCTTTCGTGCGTATCAAATTTACTGCCCTGTGGGAGTCGAAGTGCAAGCTTTCCCATAATGCTAGTCATGTGAAACTGTCACTTTCGTATCGTTTTTGATATCATCGTATCAAAAGCGGGAGTTGATACAACATTACGTGTCGAACAAAGCACCTCAGGTAGATACTGTACTCCTGTAAAAGTAACATATATATATTATTTCAATGAAAATAAAAATTATGAAGATTAAAACAAAAACAAAACATTACTAGTAGTTCTGTGAACAGCAGACTTCACTCCAATAAAAAAAAAATTTTAAAATGAATTTTAAAAAATTAAAATAAATACAAAATTAATTAATCCGATTGCAACCAAAATTTAATAGATTTTGTGGAAACTCCTTCTAAATAACTTGTGCAAGTTTGAAGTAAATCCATTGAACCATTCGTAAGTTATCGCATTACATAGACACACAGATCGAGTGTACACACACACACACACACACCCACACACACACACACAGTGTCTGTGTGTATTGTTTTTTATTATTACAAATTTATTTATTGATAAAAAAATTGCCGAGATATCGGGAAGTTAGTCTTTTCGAGTATTTTACTGTACAATACTGAAATAAATAGGTGATTAAATTTATAACAGTAAAGAATCTTTTACCATTAATTTAAAAAACATATTTTACACAATAAAGTGTTTTTTAATCATTTATAATTAGGAATAGTGGTTAATTCAGCATTCGTAAGTGACCGATTAGAATGACACGAAACGCCCCCTAATGGTTATTTTCACGCAGTGTTAAATTGTACAGCAGAAAAGCCCCATTGGGCAGCACATACTTTTGCATTGAAACATCTTCAATTTAACTTGAAATTAAAAAAGTTCAGAAAATAATTTGTCATCTGAAAAATAGACAAACTTCTACGTAAATGATATTTGTCAAACTTTAAAAATAATATACATAAATTATACTTATATATTCATAATATACATAAATACATATATACATAAATTTTAATTATATTAAAATGAAGGTAATTTTTAATATATTTAAAAATTTTACAGATGATACTATTTATATGATGAAATTATATTGATATGAGTTTTCAAGACGTGTACATTTGAAGTCGGCGCAACACATATAAATACAATTGACATAGATGAGCAATATGCTTTGCGCCGACTTCAAATGTACATGTCTTAAAAACTCATAACAATAAAATTTTATAATATTAAGTAACATCAAACAAATTTGTAGTAGAAGTGAGTAACGAACGTATACCGTAATTAATTGTATTAAAAATAAAATGATTTTATTCTTTTATGTGTAATTTTTGAAGTCGGTTTTTTAAATTAATTATAAATAAATCATCTAGTGAAAGCTTCTTACTGAGCTATAATATGAAGTTTAACCAGCGGAAATCTTTTATCTATGGGTTTCAATTTGCATCAAATGACTAAATTTTAATAAATTACTAAAATCAACTTTTTTTTTATAAAAAAAAATCACTAAATTATATGTAAATTTTGAATATCTCACTTCCATATATATAATCAAACTTCTTTAAACCTTCACCCTTGGTACTCGATAAAAGTTTGGCGGTGAACAAAAGTAGCTGTTTAAAGAGGGCAGGTTAATGTGTTGGAAGAAACATTGGTTTTGTGTTCTTTAGTGGCGAAAAACAAGGATGGCGGTCTATAGGAAAGGCGGTTTAACAAGGGTTGACTGTATTATCACAACTGTACATAATTATACATATTAAGTATACATAATATTGATTCGTCAAACAAAAAACCGTCTTCTTTGCATACATCATCAGCCAATAAAAACCCATTGTAGCTACAATTTACGATTCATTTCTGTTTTATGACATTAAATAATGTTCTTAAAGTTGGTAAAAAAAATATACATAAGAATGGGTTTTGTAAAGTACCATCTGCCCTTTCTCTCTAGGGAAACCGATGAAACTTTTCCGTACAAAACCTTTGATACCACATCTTTCCTCTTTGCCTATCTTTTCAATTCTCAACACTCACTTAAGTAGATTTTATGAGTTTTCTGCCATTTTACCATTTTTTTATGACTGATATCGGTTCCTTGAACTCGAAACACGATTCAAATCGCTACATTCAATTGAATGAAGCAACTTTAAATTACCTCATTTAGAAACATGAAAGCGTTTCAAGTATGTGTGCCATAGGTTTGCCAATCATACAACGTGCACTTTAGGTACACAAATCGGTAGTTGTCCGTTATCTGTTTTAAGAATGCATGCCATAGGTTTTCCAAAAATATAACTTGTAACTTTGGCCATAGGTTCGTCGATCATACACCGTTGCAAATACATTTTATATGTCATTTTATACGCGCGTGCCAAAGGTTCGCAGGTCTAGATTTTTATTGTAATGAATTCTTGATTATATCAATAGTCAGCCGCCATCCAGTTAACATGGAAATGTTTTTTAAGAAAAAAACTTCATCCAGTGCAAAACTAATTATATTACGAAAAATTAATTAATTTCCAAAAAATCAAATAAATAATTACAGAGAAAAAAAAATTGTTTTTATGTTTCAAGCGACACCCCATAGATTTCAATTTCAACGTTTACGTTCCAATTTAATCAGGCAAAACGGCTCGTTTACATATTTAATCAGAAAAATCGATGCAACTCGTGCAACTATAAAAAAACTGAATTGGTGCACTCGTTTAGATTTTCTTTTCATTTCGTCTTAAAATTAAGATTGTTATTTTCTTTTTATTAAAAAACTCAAAATATGTGGATCAAAAAACAACGTAACCTAAGATTTTATACCCCATAAGGTTACAAAGTAAATACGTTTCTTCCTCTTTGAAAATGGTATTTTATATCAACATAAAGAAATCGCTTTGATGTGAACTTGACACACACACACCGACACCAGAAAATTTAATTTATATCAACTATAATTTTATAGTACATCGGTTATAAAAACTGTATATAAAAATTGGTTTGGTACTTTTCCGTTAGCCGAGAAAACCGCTTGTGGCGCCAGTAGTTAACATGGGGTTCTTGATTTTCTTTTCAGGGTATATACACCAGTTGAGGTTAGTTAAAAACAAGTAGGTTTACATTAAAAATGCTTTTTAAGATTACGCTTCATATATAGTTTCTGTTTATGCGAATTTAGATTTAAGCGATGTTTGAGTTATTGGATATTCGATTCATGCGAGTTTTGAGTCCATTTTCGATTTCTAAAAATTTCCATTTATGCGAGTTTTGATTTATGCGAATTTAAAAGAACGTGAATTTTGAGTAACGTGATGTTCAATTTACGCGAGATTTGAAAAATCTCCATTTTTGAGTACAGCAATTTTCCATTTTTTATGCGAATTTTAATGTATGTCAATTTCTAGTTATGCGAAATGTGATCTTCGAGTAACCCGTGATAATCGATTTACGCTAATTTTGAAAATTTCCATTCATCGAGTTATGAAATTTTCGATGCGAATTTCGTTACATTGGACTTATGCGGTTTTCGATTTAGGCGATTCTCGATTAATGCGAGTTTTGGTACATCAGACTCTACAGCGAGTTTTGAGAAATTTCATTTTTCATTTCAGCAATTTTCGATTCGATTCGAGCAATTTTTCTTACATTGGACTTATGCGGGTTTCGAGTTATGCGGTTTTCATTTTATACAATTTTTGGACTATACAGTATATTATCATAAACGTCTGCGGATGCCATTATACGTTCAATTTACAGCTCAGCCACTAACTCACAAAGTCACTCACATGTGTGGCTAACAAAGCGTATAAAAAATAAAACACTTAATAATTTAGGCCTATCATTAAACATAAAACTAAACCTTCTCTCTAAACTAGGCCTTCATGTCACCATCACAAGTTTTATGTTTGCACTTTAAAAAATAACTTTTAATTCATGTGCTACATACTTAGGCCTAATTGTTTTTTGTTATACACATTCTTTAGTTTTGTTATCTGACTGTTGTTTTATGTTTGTAATTTTGTTTATGTGTTCCTAAGAAACAAAGAATTAACAAATAAAATCAATACGTTTTTGTTTGTTTTATCTAACCTATATTGAAACTATATATCCATAGCGCCACAAGCGACTTCTAAGCTAACAGAAAAGTACCGATTAAAATGTTAAATTTCGTTAAAATTGGCAATAGTATGTATCCTTTTGCATAATCGATGAGCGTTTTCCAACAAAACCAAGCTTTCGTTTTATTTGAGATTTCTATTTTTCGAGTTTCACTAACATGTCAGCAAATTAGTTTAAGTTATTTTCTCCAAATAGCACGCATGTTTATCGACAGGAACAGCTTCACCACATCAGACCATATATAGAGAAGCTTTTCAGCCATTCTTAATCTCGTTAAACAATACGTACGACATGGTTCCAGGGCAGAAGCTCAAATGACAAAAGCCCCTATGATAAAAGCCCAAAGTACAAAAGCTAATGTGAACTAAATCATTAAAACCACGTGGACGATAAAAGCCTATGTGTATAAAAGTCAATGTGTGCAAAACATCATTTCACCAAAAACATGCCTACATTAGTACCAGTATAACAAATTGTTTTAGGATTATGGATATAAAGATTATTATAAATCTAACCTAACCTTGTTACTTAAGACATCTCCAGTGGTGAAATTAAAACAAACGCCATAATAAATATTATAAAGTCGTTTGAAAACGTGCTTTTCGCACTGAGATGTGCCTATTTTCAACGAATCGCTTCAATATAAGCTATTTTGACGTAAACTCACTGTTTAAAGTAAGTTGCTTGAAAATAGGGCTTTTCGGTCTGCACTTTTTAAATTAATCGCTTCGAAAAAACTAGCTGAAAGACCCTTCAATAGAAAATGCATTTTATACTCAATCGTTACTTCTTTCATCCGTGTTGTTATGGTAACATACAAACCTCTCACTGAGCTATACTGTATAAGATTTTATCATTTTATTTAATCTCACTAATTAAAGTGACATGGTGTTGAGATTTTCTGAAATCTTCTTTGAGATCGTGTTGTTATGTTAATAGTGACATAGACTTGTCTTCAAGCTTGTGTCCTATGGACAAATAGCAAAATCGCATACGCGAAACTCGCATAAATCATGGACATCCAACA